>JAVQJL010039260.1:0-35077 GCA_036024295.1 Nannoperca obscura
TATTTCTTTAAAGTTAAGACTAGTTTAAAGTCATCTTCATTGAAAAGTACAGTGCTTTTCCTTCAAAAATAAGGACATTTCAATGTGACCCCAAACTTTTGAACGGTAGTGTACATCAACTTTCTTTTAATTAGTAATCAAACATTTGGTTACGGTGAGTGAAAGGGGAAGAGAGAATGGGGATTAATTAATTTTTAAGGGGCTTGGTTTTAATAGAACACTTTTCCTTGCTTTTTTATTAGGTCAGCTATAATTACCTTAGTATTACTTAGCAAGTAATTCCATTAAATTGTGCCAAAGTTTAAGAACTATCTGTGTTTGGGAATAAAGATATTGTTTAAAGTCGGACTAAAGAGTGAACCTTTTATTTAAGTCTCTCAAAGTGGAAAGTTTGTGATGGTAAGAAAGAAAAGGTAGGAAAGATGAAAAAGACATATATGCAAATAACTGGAAGCTTTACAAGAACAAGGGTGAAGATTATCCTCACATGTGTGACTGGTCTGTCTAAAAGTTTGTGTTCTCTCCCCTCTGCTTCTGAGAGACTTAAAACAAAGTAGAAAGCCCTTTTGCTTACATGCAGCTGTCACCACCTGCCAAAGATTTTGGAAAAGCAGAGTGGTGAAGTCAAAACAGCTTGTGACCTTGTCTGAAGCATCTAACCTCTCTCCAAGTCTCTGGTGTTCTGCATTTTGTGCCATGGGAAGCACCTGTCTCCCCAGCTTCCCCTAAATACACTCAGGACATCACCCACCGCTGTTCAATTACCCTTAAAGGAGCATTTAAAAGTGGTCCAGAAGCAGGGAGCTTGGAGAGGTTTCTGTCTATCCATTTTGCACATGTTGAACTGTTAGTGGACAAGACAGGAACAAAGCAATTTCAGGGAGGAAAATTTAGAGGGTAAAAGGAAATGTCTCTGGTATGGTAAATGTCAACTGTCTGACATCTGCTTTCATGAATGCGTCATCAGAGGGCTTGATGACTGAAAAAGGACATTGTTCTGAAATACGAGGTCAGTTTAACAAATTTCTCAATTTTGATATTTTTATATTTGAAAGTCGGATGCCTCCAGTGAAATCATTTTCAATTTGTGTCAGCTTTTAAAATGTTGTAATTTGTACTTTGTCTGATAATGTAGCCTTCAAAGAACAAGAAGAGCCTTCCCAAGAGGTGGCCCCTCTGCAGTGATAAAAGACAGATCCACTTACATCCTTCTGTCCCTCCACACCGACTCCACAACCCCACTATCTGTTGTTGGGGTGAACAGTGAGTGAAGACAGGTTGCTATGGTTGGAGACTAGCGTAGAGCTCAGAATTCCCACACCCTTCTTCTGCCCGTCCTTTTTCCTTTGCATCATACGCCTGGCACTGGCACAACTTAAAGCAGGGCCCATGATCTAACTCCAACTACCCACTCCACAAATCACACAACAACAACGAGTGAAGGGGCTTTTCATGTCTGGGGTGTACTCTTACCCTCTGTGGTAAGGTTTCACATGCGTAATGTCTTCTGGCAACGTCACGCTCATGTCCTACGTCTTGTTATGTGACAGGACAACTGAGCTGTTTACTGATTGTACAACAAAACTGAACAATCACAATATTGTGAGCTTTAAAACATCTATTACAGTCTTTCCGCTGCAAAGGGAGCTACAGACAAACATTGAGGCGTTTGGGTGAAATTTATTCCCATGTCAGAGAAACCATAGGGCTGACTTTCCATTAAACTTCCCAATGTCTGTGTTGGGTTTGTCGGACTTATCCATCAGAACTTTGGGGGAACGACCCACTAATTCAAAGCCTTTTAAAGCAATAGTGAGACATTTAGGGAAATTCTCTTAATTACTGTCTTGCCAGTTACATTAGAGGACTGATGACATTTACATGAGAAGCGATGCCACTCTCATGTCTTCAGAGAGGTATTGATCCTCCCATCTAACTGTATGCAAAACAGCAAAATGACATCAAATTACTTTTGTCTATCTTACATAGAAAATGTACAAAACATGAAGATGAATACCCAATAGCACAGTAATGTCAGTGATGTTTCGCTAATAAGGTGGCTGCTTGTGTCAAGTTGTGTGGTATATCCATTTTGTCCCATTCAAAACTGTAGAAGTACACAGTCACATACAGAGCAGTGAGGTAAACCTTGGCAAAGCCCACCAATGGCCACTTATTAGCCCAATCCAAGCCTGGTCCTGCCCATAAAGGCCCATTCAATCAAAAGTTATGTGGAAACCATTGTTGCAGGATTATTGTAGTGTGGCTGTAAATTGTGTATAAGGCTCATTATCAAAGGGGCCTCCCTGGCAGAGCTTTGGCACAGGGGAGCCCGACAAGCCAGGGTCTCACCATCTGTAACTGGTGTATGGGGGAAAAAAACTTAGCTTCCACTGTGTACATGCATTAGGGAACCTTTCTATTGGGCTAAGGCCAAAACTCAACAAAGTTTCCCAAGCTTTACTGAAAACGGTTAAACCTTTTGAATGTGGTGGCTCAAGCTGCATAGAGAAGTGAAACTACCAGTTATGGAACAGAACGAGGCATGTGATGGCTAGAAGTAGTGAGAATTCGACACTAGTTTCCCCACAGGGTCAGTAAAGTGAGATATATAGACAGTAGACGTATGATGTTATATAATGTAATAACATACAGTTTTAGTTTTAGTCTAGTAGTTTTATCAGTGGAGGTCTGAAAAGTTAGATGTGATTTACTTTAAAATGTCTCCTTTATGTTCAAAAGACCATGACATCCATTATGGCATCTTATTTGTTGATGTTAGCAAAACAAATGCCATTTCATTCAAAGGAGTTCCTTAGAACAGGCCATTTTTTATTATTAGTTCCTTGCTGCTGTGTTTATGTATGCAGTGGCTTTTGTAATGGATTCTGGCAGCAGCTTCAGCATGGAAGAACATGTAGATACCTCTCATGTTTACTAATGGCTGCAGGTGAAAAGGGCTATCAGAGACTCACTCCTTAAGTACTGCTTTCTGGATATTTCACTGAAAGTTTTCAAACTCAATTAGAGGACCCTTGGGTGTTTTAGCTGTCTGGTGTGATAATTAGTTGATCAAAACACTGAACATATTAGCCTTTGAACCACAGATGTTTGTGTGTACTGGTGAATTCCATGAAACCTGGCAAATATTACGCTGACAACACTGGCAGAAACAAGTTTGACAACCTCCAGTAAATGGCATGATTACGCACTAAGACAAAAGGAAGATATGGCTGTCATATTAAGATTTTCCAATACAGAAACGTCTGCATCCATTCAGCTGTGATTCCCTCCCAGCCTTGTCGTAATTCAAGCTGCCTGAATCAGTGCAGCTGTAGTTAAGGCTTCAAGCCAGGCGCATCCATTTGATTGGGTGAATTGTTGTCCTCCCAGTAATCATGCTGAAGTTATTAAGGTGTCTATCTTTACTTCAGGCTACAAAAAACATGCTAATCCAACTATTTTCTCTTCAGCTTACAGCCAGCAGCTGGTTAGCTTAGCATAAAGACTGGAAATGGAGAAACGGCTAGGCTGGCTTTGTCCAATAGTAACAACATTCACCTACCAGTCCCTCTAAAACTCACTAATTTCAATGTTTTACAGGTATCTTTTTCGTTTTATCCATTCAAAAACCAAAGCGTAAAAATGACAATTCACAGATTTTCTGGGGATGGACTTCTTCAGGTGCAATTTGAACCCCAGCACAGCAATGGCAGACTCTGCCACTTACAAAGAAAGCTTCCACATGGCTATTACAAATGGCTATTGTAGAGGGAAAAAGTATCAAAATGGGATTTTATTTCATGTAAATATTAAAGATTATAACTTTAAATTATTTAATAATATGTTTATTAAACCACTAATATATTATTAGCATCAAGGAGTTTTGCAAGAAAAATACATAAATGGGACTTATTCTGACTAAATAAATCATAAATTGATTTTTTGACAAATCTGGAATGAATTAATGTATAGTCTAAGTATTTTATCTTTGAATAACATAATTCTGTTTGTCATAAACCTTCAAGTTCTAGAATTAAAATCTGCATCACGTGTTTTTAATAATGCCCATCTGTAAGTGTTCAGTGTTTACGTAAATCACAACTGCCTTAGCACGCACAAAATGATCCACCAAAATTACTGCTGAGGGCCTCTGTTCGGGCACCTTTCCAGTAATGATTGATAAAGTGGAGCTTGTGGAAAGTGCAGGCCGCCGGGGTAGGTGTTATATGTAAAACATCACAGGCAGTTAACCAAGCAGCACATGACAACACTGCTCATGCACAAGCAGTTGCTGTGAGAACTGGACATGCTGGAAGGCAGATAGATGCAGCGCCCTATCGTTTCAGAGGCTGATAGATTTCAGAGAGAATTGTCAAGGATGGCTTGGTGGTGAATTTGGACCAGATCATCTTCACATGCAGTCTTTGAATAATTGAACCTCTCTTTAGGAGCACAGCAACACATTGCCTCGCCTTTCATCTGCTTCCCACAAGTGCAAGGCAGTGACAAGTTCTCATGGAACATACGCAGCAATAAACAGCATAACATGGCAATTGTAATGTGAACAGTATGCTGCCACTCGAACGAGTAATTGACTTCAGCAGACCTACAATCAGTGCCCTGTTTGCAGAAATAAAACCCACTCCTTTCCCGTAAGTGTCCAATATTAGGATAAAGTTTGGCTTTCCTTTCTCTGTACAAAAATCAACTTAAAGGGTGGGCGATTTTATCTCAGTCAAACAATACTAATTCTATCTGTCCTTTTTTTAAATGGGCATATGTTTAGATAGAACACAATTAAAGCAGTCAACACAAGCCATAGTCTAAATGTGTTTAGACCGCTTCCAAGAAGACGACATTTTGGAAAAAGTCCTCTGTTATCATAGCATCTCTGAGGATGTCGCCCTTTATTAAAATGCTCAAAACAAACAGCCTTATGCTTTCCGTGAATGGAAAGTGTGTGTGTGTGTGTGTGTGTCACGTGTGTGGTCTAGCTGATGTTCCAGTGGCCCCCTACTGTAAATGAGGAAACATGCATATGCTACTGTCTTATTCCATTTTCATTAACATTTGGAAATTGGAACGGCAGGAGACTCAAAGGAGATGCCAGTTACTGTACTTGTCACTTTATTTGGTCATAAACCAAATCTGATCTCCACCCAGAAAGTTTCTTTTCAAGCCCAACATTTCTTCAATGCCATCATCTCTGGCCTAGTTATGTCTTTTAATGAAGCAACCAAAAGCTTTGTAGTTTGATTAAACAGGGACTTTGTGAAAGGTGACAGCAACATACATGTTCAATGCTCTGTAGACATGAAAGACTTATTTGGATGAAAACTAATGAACCAGAGCATTAAAAATGCAGCGTATGAGCAGCTTAACTGGAAAAACGACTTGCTTTTTTCGGGTTTATTCATATTCTGTTTGTGTGGCAGCTCGTTATGCCATGAAGGTAATCCATAACAGAACGCGTTCTTGGATCCTTGTGGATGCACACAAGCTCTAAATAAGAATAGATTGTATCACTGCCCCATCCAGGAACTCAATAGCTGCATTGTATGCTGAAGGATTTCTACTTTGGCTTGGACTGGAACAAATGGGTGGCCTGAAAATAGCATCCAGGTTCCACTCATAAGCCATTTTACCAAAATATCCTTCGCTGCACTGCTGGTTTTGTTCACTGTTTATCTAATAACAATCTTGACTCCTTTCTTTTCGGCCATGGTTATTAGTTTGTTTGCCATTTACTGGTACAGCCCACCTCTTGAAGTCTCTTTTGTAAATACCTCTTATACAGAGCACAGGGTATTTGGTTCGATGTGCAATTTCCGTGCTGCCAAGGTTAAGCGAGCAGGACTAATTGAATCTTGCATGTCTTCTTATGATTTATGGTGGAACAGAATAGATTCAGAGGCTTGATCTCCTATAATCTCTCTCATTACGGGAGATGTAAGAGGAGATGATTGTCCAGCTTAATTTAAAACGTCTGCAAATTTCTCATAACCTCTTTGATTCTGCACTGGTTCTCATTTGCGACGGGCCGATGGTTCTGTACGGCTGCCAGCTGGACCCTGTGCCAAATAAGGTGCCCCCTACTCCAAATTTAATTCATGAGCTCAGTTTACCAGAGTGGCTGTAGTTTTAATGTTAAAACGCGACCGTAAGGGACATCCACAAGGGTGAAGATCAAATAATGTTTTTTCATGTTAGTTGATTTTCCATGTCCTGATGTGCACCTAGTTCATAATACCAAGTGACTCCTCTCTTTCATCCTGCTATATTCTGCACTCTAATGGTTTTGTCAATTTCCTACTGAAATAACTGGAGTCTAAGAAACATTTGAGGATGCAAGTAGAGCTCTAAATTACCATAGAAGGCTCGGTTCCAGGACCTCTGAGTCACTTTCCATGTTTACCATGGTTCACGGTATTTCCCAAAATGCTGAACCTATTACTTTAATGTCGAGGCAAAACTATAACTGACACCAAGAGTCAGTTATATAAATGTTGATTATCCAGGGAGAAATCGACTAAACATGCTCGGTCTTTGTCAGAGACAGTCTGCTTTGCGGTCTCACCTGCGAGCTGCCCAGTAAAACCACAGTCCCTTATCAGGCTCCTGAGGAGCTCCACTGGAGCAGTCGGGGGTTAAGTGTTTCGCTTGGGGGAACTTTGAAATTAGTTAGTGAGGGATCGGAGACTGTTACTCATTTACTTTCTCCACACATACTGTATTTTCACAGACAGTCTGGGGATTTAAATTGACAGCCTTCTGGTCACAGACCTGCATTTTATCACTTTTCCCCACAACTCCTATAAAATCATAGGAACATTCACATGATTATTTATAAAAACTTCTTATATAAATTACTATATATTCATAACCTACATATTACTGTAAATGTATGTTTTATATATAAACAGGTAAAGAATGTTTATTCCAAGGCAGCCAATGCCATGGCCAGCTGTTAGCTAATATTTGGTATTGAACCTACAGGTATATTGTTATATTCTTTATAGGTAATTGCTACAACCCTTCAGGATCAAACCTGTAATAATAAGAACAATGTGTACTGATGAAGAGCCGGGCCCCACCACCAGCTTTACTGTGGCCCTCCAGAACACCTGAATCTACAGGTCAGGATTACAAACTGTCCCGAGAGGATGAGCCCCCCTCTTCCTCCTCCTCTGACCTTTGACTTGGTCAGTTTGACTGACTCTCAGTGAGGAAATATGATGCAAAAGGTGCTTTGCTTAAACACTTTCAAAACACTCTTTGTTGTCTTTTCTTTAAGGGATCGTGAAAGATGTCCTCCAGTTATTTCTCACGTAGCATTGTGTTACCGTGTCTGGCACAGAAAAAGTTCTCCAGGCCCCCGGGCGTCACATATGACTTTAATTCTTTTTTTTTTTTTTTTACACAAGCTTGATGCCATCACTTTTGTATCTTATTTAGTACCAACTATTTCGGTTAACATAATTACGCTAATGCTTTCCTCATTACATTAAGCTTTCCAAATGTTTTGATTACATTTGCATGGTGGCGTGCGGCCTGCATTTTATGTTTCTCAGAGCATGAAAGCAGCAGACGCTGTGGCTCACTGTCTTTGCTGTTGGTTTTTACTTACCTGTTTTACCTTTCTCGCAGAGAGTATGTAAAAATATTAATACTCATTCTGTTAAAGACAGTGAAACAGCAGCTGAGGCGTCGGACTCCTGTAATGTGACTTATTCACAAAACTCAATATGTGGGTGGGATTTAGTTATGAAAGGGATTTAAATATGTGATTAGAGAACTTGGTTAGCATAAAGCAGTGAGAAAGGCTAGCCTGACTCTGAAGGTAAAAACAATCTGCCTACCAGCACCGCTACAGCTTACTAACATGTTTCATCTCTTTTGACAAGTGGTGGTATTTTCAGTCTTTATGCTAAGCTAAGCTAACTGACTGCAGACTGTTGCTTAACATTTACTTTACTTACTTTATCTCAGCACTTTAACTCTCAGCAAGAATGTGAAAAAGCATGTCTCTCTAAATGTAGAACTATTTTTCTGCTTTAATTATAATCGATTTTGCCCCCAAGAGGGAAGAGAGGGAAAGTAACTTATAAAGCAAAAACACGGGAAATTTGTGTAACAATTTCCATTTAAATATTTCTTGTAAAACAAGGTACATTAAGTGAATAAACTTTCATATCTTTTTCTAAGGCTCCCCTGACTGAATGCAGCAAATTTGCTTTTACACAATGTACTGCAGTAAAAATGAACAAGGTGTATATAAAGCGTGTTGTTGTTGGCTGTGACTCAGCTCCGGAGGAAAGTCCTGCTTGGAACTGTGATTGCTTTGTGAAAATAATTGCCTTCATTAAGGGGAATTAATGGCTCACAAAAGCAACAGAAGGTGCAGTGGCTTGTGTGTGTTTTTAAAAAGAAACATTGACTGAGGTTAGAAAAACGGGAGCCTTGTTCATTTGCAGGGAATCCTGGCTTTTCCTTCCAATTCATTTCCACTTTCAATTGTGCTCTAGCTGCATGTTTTGTGTTCTTGATGCATCGATTTTTGTTCTTACAAGCCAAGTCCATAGTGGCAAGGTTACCATGTTTTGTGGTCTGTAATAATTACTAATAAGTGTATCATTTGATGTACTTGTTTTGGGGATGTCTTTTGGAAACTGGAGGAGAAATGCACATCCCTGACCGCCTTGCAGAGGGGTTTCCTTGGTTAGGAAAATACATTTGGAGCTGGCTGACTATCAGTAAGTCTGACAGCCCAATAATGACACTTTATTTTCGTTTCCACTCAGGACCCATGAAGGGTCAGGAGACGCTTTCAGATGCATTCAGGATTCTCACAGAGCTCATCTATTTTTAGTTTGCTTAAAAGAACAACCCTCTGTAATCAGTTCATCTTTATCAGTCTTCTTAAGGGATTTATGATATGATGGCGCACATTATGCCTGATGCTTTTTTGACATGTGCATGCAGACATACACAGGAGTAAACCCAATTATCCTGCCATCACTTTCACCAACTGTGCACGTTGTAAAGGTTTGTGAGATGCAGACGGTTAGTTGTTTTGATATCCAGATGCTGCTTGTGGTAACTCTACACCTACCTGTCCTACTAGAGCATCATCCACCCGTCTCAGCCTGTCAGCACCCACAGGTCTGTTGATATGAGGCCTCCCTGCTTTCTTAGGCTGGACTTTTATACTTACAGATTATACTACAGTTGATTTGACATACTGCACCATTATTCTATGATTTGCTGGGGTGCTGAAATGAAAAACAGGATTGTATTTTTTTTTGCGGTCTGTGCCCAGCAGAGGGCTAAATTGGCACTCGTCTTTAGTGCGGCAGTTTTGAAGGTTCAGTGGAGCATTTTCATTTTGATGAAATTCTAGTTTCAGATTTTAATTACATCAGCCTGACTCATTCTTTCATCTGAAATGATAAAAAGATCCCTTAGCTGTCATTTAATGTTCTATGTACATTGCCTGAGTGTAACGACCGAAACATCTGCCCTGACTGAGGAGTTTTATATGAACAGTGAATTCAACAACTTCATGCGACAGACTCAAAAACACTCTGTTCCAGACTCTAGACTTTCCATTTTGCTCTTAAATCTTTCATCCCTCTATTCTACCAAGAGAACTCCCTGCTAGCTTCCCCAACCCGCCTCATCACAGCCTCTCTATCATACATTTTCCTTTGCTGTTGACAAGATAGGGTATCTATGACATAAGATACTGTAACCATCATGCCTGCGTGCTCAAGCTGTTGCAGGAATAATCCAACATGGGTCGCATTGCATGTCAAGTAAACACCAGCCTCAGACCACCAACACTGGCTGATAAGTTGAAAGATAATAGAAGCAAAACCTCTGGGAGAGCTGTGGGGATAAAATACAACACAGTAGAAGAAAAAAACTATATTGCACTCACAAGCTTAGAGGACAGACCAAAGGGGGCGGGAATCTCAGTGAAATTGCAGGTTAATTGACAAATGTAAAATGCCGGTACACAGTATTAGTTTACATTAAAGGTCAGTTCACCCAACTAAAAAAACATATTTTTGCACTTACTTTATATGATATCTTGCCATGCATTCTCTAGGTTATGAAATATCTGCCTGTTTCTGCATCCACCCTGATAGGATGGAGGTGAATGGAACTTTGTTTGCGGTTGTCACAGCAATAAAAAATTACAGTTTAAAGCCCCTGAAAACTTGGTTTAAAATGTTTCTCAGTAACGTTACATACATTACATGTGTGACAATGTAAGCAACATTTGGAAACAAGAGTTTAACATTTAAAAACTCCATGTGGGTGTGGTTTGAGATTTGAGTGACGGTAGCTGTGTCTGAAATCACTTCCTCATTCACTACCCCTTATACAGTGTATATAACAGACACTCCGTAATCTATAGTTGACAGTGAATTGAGATTTCAGACACTTATAAATCATCATTTTGCGTCATCACTGACGGGTGTAAAATCGTTCAGTGACTTTCACATCTATAAAATGCAATACATTGCGTTGTAGAATTGCAGTAACTAGTGTACCTGTCAGCACAGAGAGAAATCTCAAGTGAATCAAAATTGTTGATGAGACTGAGCGGAGAATCTCTGAGATTGAGCAGATTGAGAGAATAGGTTGTAAGGGCTTTTAAAAACTGAACATCAAAATGTCTTTCCAGAAACCCAGGGTGCTCCGAGTTGAGTGAGAAAAGAATTGTTTCATTCCCCTGTAATCTGGGTGAATTGACCCTTTAACTACTTAAGATTTTAATTAACATTTTTTGGATTAAATTAAACACCAGGGATTACAATTAGGGGAAAGGATAATTACAACACAAACAACAACATGGAATATGTTGCATAATGATGTACTATTTGAATGGAAAAATGAACAGCCTCTAAGCATTGCGTGGAAAGTACTCAGTAAATTACTCTAAGATCAAGAAAATACATGAAGAAACTCTGACACTATATGAAAACACATGGTATTTGTTCTGCATAATCCCACAGAAGTACCACATACAATGCAGAATTTAAAGATTTTGATAATTTAGGCACACCAACTGTGTTAGTGGAGGCAGCGAGTACTATATGCCAGTCTATTAAAATAGTTGAGCAGTGTAATAACATTTTTGACTTTTCTCCAGTGACTTCATCTCTGCTGAGGAACGGCGATGACTGTCCTTGAAACGTTTGGGGCACTGTGGTCTCTAAATCCATCTGCACACACACCAGACACATACGCACGCTGCGCATACTGGCTCACACAACCCTGGTGACGATAAGGTCAGCCAGCAGTCATGTCATCCGTCAGCAGCAGGTATAGGATTACACATGATTTCAATGTGACATCCAATAGCCACAGAAGTCTTAAACACAGATAAAGTATTTCATTTGAACTTGAACAAGAGAGGGATCATTTGATGCTAATCATGCACTGTATGTCCCATTTGCCTTCTGGCATCCCGGATGACAGTTTCGTCCAGTGACCAGAAATGCTCTTGCAACTATTTCAGCAACTCAAGCGCTCTAGTGCACACACAGAAGGCGGCATAGGCGCACACACGCAGGTCTATGTGATACTACGCACGTTGCCGTCTGTATGCTTGGTGCAATATTCACCAAACACACCCTTGGTAAGCTTCAAAAGCATCTGATGGATGGATTTTGCCACGTGTCCATGCGTCCTCACTTTCTTCAGTGTTCATCTGGATGCCATTGAGGCACTTTTCAAAGGCATAATCCAGGATTCTACCAGCCAAAATTGTCAAATTAGTTTATCTCGTAGTAAGTACTAAATATAGCACACTGTAGGTTTATTTGCTGGCATCTGCATCTCAGTATTTCGTTCTAATTAGGGATATTGATTGACTACCAGACTACTTGGGTCAGAAGCTTAAATCTGTCACTGACTATGGCTAATCAATGTTTGCTAGGTTAGGCTGAGGTTGCTTTCCCCTCTGAGTGGATTAATTAATTCTTGGCCTTGGTGTTGGCACTTTCTCAGTGTTTAATACTTATGCTTCTGCAAATCAGATTCCACAAACCACACTTGTGTTGAGACCTTTAGACCATTTTAGCTATTTGTGTTTCTGTTCCAGACTCCGTTAGCATGCTTCCAACACCTAGTGGTTCTCTTGGAGCACAGGTGGCAGACAATATAGTTTAATGCAAGCTGACTAGACTGTTGGCTTTAGATGGACACTTAAAATAGGTTTTATTTATCTGGTTGATTCCTAAACAGCTGTGCATACAGAGTGAATAAATATATATAACAAAAAGAAACTATTAATTTCCACTGTGGATTACACTTCACCCGGGACAAAGCCAAGCTGAGCTCATCCTAGTGTTTCCCTTTTTTCATCTGTCAAGACATTAAATTGTTGGATTTTTCTCAAATTTCTAGTTAAGCTTATAAAGGTACCCAAAACCCAAGAGTTCTCGCATGCAAGCATATGTTAAGTTATTAGGAATGTCCTTAGCCTGCGGAAAAGCTTTCTGATAGAGCCGTCAGGATGGTCGCCTGTGCTAATTTAACTCGCAGCATAAAGTGATGGGACTTGGCCAATCGATTGGCTTATTACTGACCTCCCCTCATCAGGGAGTGTGTTCTGCTTCCATCACAACCGCAGTCAGTACTGCGGGGAGGATAATTGCAATGTGTAGCTCACGGGGTGGGTCTCAAGTATCCCAGCACTCAGCCTGTTGCCAGAGGAAAACACATTGATCTCTGAAGGTGATGAAAAGACTCTCTCAAAGGCCCTGCTTCCTCCTCAGGAGCCTTCCAGCCTCAACACTGAACCGGAGCAAAAGCGTAGATGATCCATGCATGCCTGCCAGCCATAGTCGTATTCATGTCATTTGTCTTCTACGAGTGAGTGTTTGTGTATGTTTGACAGAGAACGAGAGAGGAGCTCCTTGTTCTGTAATGATTTTCAGTCCCTGAAACTGTGTGTTAAGTGAGTGTTTGTCTGTGTCCAGGTGTTAGCTGTACAAGACTACTGCAGGACTGTAACTACTTAATCAACGCAGAGACTCTCTTATTTACAATTAGTGCAACACAGGCAAGTCTAATTTACTCTGGTGGTGTGGGGAGAGTACAGATGCATTTTTAATACCAGTTTCAATCTGCTTGACGCAGTGTTAATGGAGCCTGCAGCGACAAATTCCTTGCGTCCTAATGGGTGGACTCGTGGTTTAATGAACTGATAACTGGCATCTGGACAAACACAGCGCAGGACTCAACCAACACACACAGACACACTCGCACTCACACACATGTGCACAGGCACAAAATTACCATATTCATCAGGGATGGGTGGAGAAATTAATCTAGTTGATAACATCCTCTGACCACTACTGGGTGTACACACATACTGTAGAGACGCTTGCAGAAAGTATGCATCATTAAGTTTTTTGTTTTTTTTTTAATCTGTTGTTGCTCTTTGCATCGTAATGAATGCTGCTTCATGTAATTAGGTTCAGATTCCTGTTGGGTGATGTCTGGGGAATATCTGACATTAACAAGTGTCCTGTTGGTACTGTGAATAAGTTTTAACTTTAACATAATTACAACAACACTGAAATGGACTCCGGAGTATATCAGAACGCAGTGTTTTCATGATGTCTTGTAATAGAAAACTGCAGAACTGAGTTTCATTAGAGTTTGTGGAGCAGGCGTCACTGTCCATTACCCTGCATGACTGTTCATTGGATTTAATTTAGCCCCTAATCAGTGAGATGTCTTGCTTTACGGCTGTTGTATAAATCAAACTGTAAATTTCCAGCTAACTAATCATACTCTCCTGAGTAGCAATCTAAACACATGTCGATCTACATATAACAATGCATTTATTACAGGGAAATACGAAGATGTCCTTTTTAAGAAAGTGGAATTTGTTGGAGCCCTTTACACTGTGTGTGTGTGTGTGTGTGTGTACTATTGAGAATATTGTACAAGATATTTGGTAACACAATAAATGCACCAAAACGGTAAAATGAGTAAATGTAAAAATCAGACACATTGGTCTTTTTTCAGGGCAGCAGATTAAATATAATTGTGAAGAATTATTTAGGAAATGGCTGTAATCACAATATTTATTCAGGAAATGGTTGCAGTTGGAAATAAGGATAATGAAGATATATTCCACAGAATCTGTGAATAATGTAAGATATCTTTTTAGAACATTGTTATTGTAGGTCAGGTTGGGATTCAAATGTGGGTCTTGGACAAAATAAAAATAGGCCCCTGGATTCTTCTGCAGTATTTGGTGTTTATATTGTGTTGTCAAAAGAGTCTGTTATAACAAAGAAATCTTGATTTAACACTATGGGCTAGTAGCTTAACACTCTTTTAAACAGGTTAATGAACATATTATACTATACTAATATATTTTTGGTTTGTAAGAAAAATAATCATCATGGCTCCTATTTAAAGGCTCTTAAAGAACCGCGGTCATTAAACAAGGTTGATAATGGGGTTGCTCTTTGAAATGCCGTAACATTATATGCTAACCATGCTGTAGTCTGCTCCTTGTATCAGACTGCAGGAATGTGGAAACTTAACTCTAATTTCCAGGAGTTGAACTTCTATTGACACAAGGTGAAGCTGACTTTGAACGAATTGCAAACATCCATATAGCTCATGTTTGCGTTTGGAAGGAAATTCTACCAGAGGTAAAGTTTGTGTTACATGAGTCAGAACAGCTTTTGGGTGCTTTTGTATGAATTTCGACAACCTCCAGTGGACCCCTTTCAAAATTGTGACAGCCATTAAATGGGTTGTGTATTTTTCTTATGGCAAATAAGCACACACAGCTTATTTGGTCAAGTGTGAACTCATTTTAGACCAGCTGAGACCACCAGTCATGCTATTAACATTTGGAGAGCTTGAAAAAAAATTTCTGAGCTTGAAAACTTGTTATTTGAGAAGAAACTCTTTGTTCTGCTTTCTTTCTCTTCATCTCTCTTAAATTGAAAGGGTTTGGGGAAGTTAAAGGATTAGTAACAGTAGTTAAGAAGGTCAGCCGGAGGTACTACAAAATCATTTTCTTTCCGGAACCAGTTTGGTGGGTCACAAGGTTAAGTTTCCTATATCTCTCAACAATACCCATGACCAATGACCTCAAGAGGAGTTTGAAGCTGGGGGAGAGACAGTCCAGATCTTCATCTTGTCATACTGTTGTCTGTTGACTGTGTTAGACCTGACCCTAACCCTGAAGTCTTAAATTGGGTGTTTGTGCCAGTGCAGTTGTGTAATGGATAAACACTTCAAATAGTAAGCTATAACTGACAGTTTATAAAGGTCAGGGGTAAATTGTTGAAATAGATTAGTAATGTATGAATTGTTTAAATAAATGGTGTGGTTGAGGACTTGAGTTTCTAATCTGACAGGGCTATGGAGGACCGTCCAACAAAAAAGGCTGTGTACCACTGAACTTCTGCATGGACACAAAATATTAACATTTAAAAGTAATCCTCACTCTTGTCTGTCAGGTTTTACAGTGAGCTCTTCAGTTTCTTGAGGGGAGTAAAATTGCAGACATGACATTTTATGAGGAGTGTATTTTCTCTACTTAATTCTATTGAAAAAGTGCACATATTCTAAAGTCATTGTGTTGGCGAGGCTCTGTGATGGTTGTTAGGTTTTTGCAATTCATATTTTCACAACAAGTCCCCTTGAAGATGAAGAGAGCAGTGACATTCATGGATAAGGCTGATTGTACAATTGTGGTTAAATTTCCATTTTTTCCCTTGGACAGTGGACCCAGTGTTCCATGGATTAGCATTTTATGCATTGATTTATTCATCGTCATTCATAGTAATAAGTCTCTTGGATCAAAATCATTGTCCTCTTTGCCAGACGTTTCCACAAAAATGTACTTGTAAAGTAACAAATGATTGTACAGTAGAAAGCCAGCTTTTGTGCAGCTTTAGTTCTGTTGACCTGGATACCCAAGTGTTGCCAGGTTTAATAAACTCATCCATCCATGTTGTGGGATCAAATGGGCTATATTAATTCTATTTGACTAAGTCTTCCTAAATCCTTGAAATGCTTGTAAAGACATTGATCATCAGATTTCTTTTTGAGAAATATTCTGAACTTTTCAGTGAACCAAGCTCCAAGCTCTGAACCGAGTTGGGAGCCACCTTGAAATGGCCCAATATACTGTATATGTTGCCCAGCTGATCATTTAATTCTGATATTGACAGACAGTGATGACATCGAACAAAGACAGAATGTTAAAAATATTTTTCAAAGTTATTGAACTGTTTATCATACACAATAGTTAAGCAGACATTACTTTTAAGTCATTATGAAACCGTTGTCACACAGTCATACATTTCAAACTGGGAACTGAAAGGATTTTTATATAAAAGTATACAAAAGTAATTACTCAGTTAGGCCTTCTCCAAAATAGCTGTAGAACATTTTGAGAAGCAAATCATTGAAAGACATTTTGGCCTTGGCAGCACCTTCTACCCTTGGCCTAAAATTTACCATAACTGAACCAAAAGACAGCAAAACCATTTTATGCCAGTCATTGAAAACATTGGCATTGGAAGTATTGGACCGCTATGACATTTCTCCTAAACATTCATGCTGGGCATTGTATTTTTATGACTCATATATAAACATAAGGTCAGCATGTGGCGCTTTTGGGATCCGTAAAATAGGCTAGTTGTTTACAATGTAGCATGGCAGCAAGGAGGCAATATGGTTTGAAAATGAACCATGGAAAATGTGTATCGAATTGAACATGAAATCCTTCTACGTTTGGCACTAAGTTGGTCTCAGTAAACAGGTGTTTGTTACATGGTCATAAGAAAGTATAGCCCCTTAGGTTCAAAATGTGATATTCATTTTCTGCTTATTTGCAGTGATGCACACACAGCAACACCGTATCCTCTAGTATTCACCATTAACACATTTGAATCGTTACCCAAGAAAAACCTAAAAGTACATTTTGTTGTCTTATGGTTCTAATTATTTGATTTGCTTTGCACAAAGAGAGCATGTCAAGCGTCTTTCTGTGAATCAAAACAACTTAAGTTTCACTCTCCAACTGATGACGTTTTAACATGGGACAGTCTCACTTGCAGAAACAGCTGAATTCATTCACTTTACCCAGAAAGGTGCAATTGGGTTTGCTGAGAAGCCTAAAGCCAATTCTCTTCAAACCTGATTTACTTTGGAGGTTGGAGCTGGTACCCAGTTTGCTATTTTTGGCATAACTCTTATTCTGAGGAATAGCTGTATTACTTTGCGAGAAAAGTATTGAGTGGTCTGATTATGTATATGAAGCTCTGAAACAATGCTGGTATTGTAAATGAGTCAGACCCAGGCTGGTTCACTTTAATTTGGAGGGAAAAGAGAAATGGAACAGGGGGGCAGCTCTGTTAGCTGTTCAGGGCCAATCAATATTTAATGGATCATGGCTAGTGTTAAAATTCAGTGTAAACATGAAGTGTATTATGTCAAGCAATACGTAACTTTGAAATAATGTTGTACTGGACAACATAAGAAAAATAACTCAAAAACAACACAGCCATGGCTCAAAAACGGCATGTTTCACAATACTGCCAATTACATGGGATTGTTTTCTGCCAAATGGCATTCAAATGACTACTACCAGTATTTTGGACAAAAACATTCTGTGTGATTGTAAAACATCATATAATCTAATTAATACATTTTGCGACTTGGAAGCATTGTGCTGATGGTTGCATGCTGCTCTTACAGCTAACCTGGTGTCGTTCAAGTCACAATTTATTACCATCATATCAACAGATACAATGATGACATTCGAGAAGTTATATGGTTCATTGTATTTGAGCATATTATTATATAGCTGACTTTAACTGGTGATGGGAACTATGACAATATTAAATATTCACAGGTCAAAATTCCGATTTGCAAGGTGTGACATTATCCTGTCCTATAGTCCATATGTAACTTTAATGTATTACTTCGGCTGTAGCCATTGACATTTTACTGCTTTCAACTTTGCATTCAAGTCACTACATACTTGAAACTCTCCTAACCTAACGGTTGACACATTTGGTGTTAGTAGTGTTGAACTGTTAAGTTGCAACTATGTAGACAGTCTCTTTATTTAACTATTACACACCATATTTAAATTTTTTACATGTTTTTGAACAAGACTAATCTAAAGCCATGCTAGCTGCTAATGAGGCTGTGCTTTCAATGGAATGCTAACATGCTCACAATGACAACGCTAACATGCCAATGTTCAGCAGGTTATGTTTACAATGTTCACCAGCTTAGTTTAGCATGCTAACATTCGCTAATTAGTTGATTTTCAGGTATTTGGAAGGTTTTGGACAAACTTTGACCTACTGATGGGGCAAGATGGGGAGATAAGGGACCACCTTTGTTGTTACAATTCACCCTGAAGGGGATCACATTTTATGACAATACATCCAATTTTGCTCAAAACCACAAATGTAAATGTTGTGGTGGGGGGAGAGAAAATGTCAGGGGATTACCAAAGTCAGTTGGACTCATCCTCTGGGGACCATGAATGTGTGTGCAAAGACACCCTGTACAATAGTTGTAAAGTGGCTCTCGGCTACTTACTTCCTAAAATATAAAGCCACCAAGTAACACAATGTAAAAACACAATACACAACACCGCAGGGTCTATTTTGTTGTCTGACCAAACACTTCGTCTGACCAACCATTTGAATGAACATCAAGTTCACATTGATTTATTTCACTTTCATACTTGAAAGCTGTTGAAAAGTTTTCAACAGATTGTTCATAGTTGTTGACCCTCATAATGAAATTCCCTGCCACATTTTTTTCTGAAGCCACTGTTCCATGACTGAACTTGGGATGCTGTGAGCGATATAAGATCTCTCAGCACATCAGAACCCAGTTTGAGGTTATGACCAGATGCCTTACAATACTTGGTCACTTCTTTCGTCTAAATTAATTAAAATAACATCTGAAAACCTGTTTTGACTGGTCTTGATAGATTTTGTTAAGTTATTCTTTCACTTGTGTTTTAACAAACAGAAATGTTATAGCATTTTTGTTGGCTTACTTTCTACAAAGGTACTGTTACTTGTGCAGTTGGGTTGTAAGGGAATCTCTCCTTACATACTATAATCAGAATGAAAAATATTGTGATGAATATTGTGAATCATGATGATATCTGAAAATAATCTAGGGTATTTTGTCTGGACCACTAGCTCCCATGTGGGGAGTGTTTTCTTAGCAGCTGTCAAAAATATACCACCGAAATCAGGAGGATGTCGTATTGTTGCACAAAATATTCCACTCAGAGGTGTCAAGTGTCATTTCAAAGTGAGCAATAATGAAGTGACTGCCAAGTGCAGTAAACCCCCTTCTGTTTCTTTTAAAGCCTTAAAAAACAAACCTATGGAGAAACCAGGGTTGATGTGAACCATAGTAAAGTGAGAGTCAAACTCCACCTATGGTTACATACTTTAAACTATGCCTGGACCCTTTGCTGGCATGCCTGACATTATCCTGGAAACTGACCAAAGGGAGCAGAGTTGGAGGCTGAAGTGGAGCCAGACAGTGGGATCAAACTGAGGACTAAGCACTATCATACAAAGAGTTGTGAAACATTATCTTGCATTTTGCACCCCACTAACACATCTGGAGTGTCCTAAATCAGCCAAACACTGTGTAAAAAGACGTTCTTTTTATTTTACGCTTTACTTTGTTACTTTTGTTCCCCTTACTTCACAGAGGTAGCAGAGTGCCGGAAAGCTGGTAAAGACAGAATGAAAAGTTGATTGGATGTATGCTGAAACATAAAGAGAGGTTTTTGTACAGGCTGTGGTTGGAGGTCAGATCAGGTTATTGAGATTAGTAATTAGTATGGTTGTTTTATATATTTTAGTCCCGTTTTTTAGCTGCTTACAAAAGCCCAGTGTCACAAAGTCATCACTTGGAGCAACTTTTGACACCCAGGCAATTAATGTTGAGCTGCAAGTCTGTTCAAAAACCTTTACCAACCCCATTACATTACTGTAATTATCTTGAACTTCTAACATGACAATGCTATTATTTGGCGTTCTGAGGGTCAAAAGAGTTTTCAAAATGATTTGCATAATAACTTATTAGAATATTGTTGTTGCCTTTATATGGATCTGGATATTTTATGTGATGCAGAAACAGACAGGGATGATTGGAAGTCAACATAACCAAGAAGAACTATCATTTTGATCCCGACAGGTCCTTTTTTAATGTTGAATGGAAAGAGCATTTTCCTTCCTCGATGTTATCCGTTCCATTGCAAGTTGACAAGTTCTACTGTGTAACCATAAGAGCTCAGTTTTTAATTTCCAGCTAGTCTAGAAGTCACACCTTTTACCCTTTTGACTAAATTGTAAATGCAAACACTTTTTGGGGCAGAGAGCAAACAAAATGCCTGAACATTTGTTTCCAGCTGCCAACCTCAGAAAAAGCCTGTATGTATTACTGGGAGGAAGAGGTCATTTTGGAAGCGATGCTCCCAATTTCCAAAGTGACTGAAAACGACCTGCTTACAATACAACCCAGTCAGGACTTCAACATGTAAAACCTGACAAAGCGTGTAATTGTTTTACTCCTCCAACTGAGCTTTAGCAGATTGATAGTGTTGACAGGAAAATGGCAAACAGGAAAACACTGTCTAGATAAACAAATTAAAAACATGGGCATCCGTGCTGAAAGGAAAAACTGAAAAAAGGAAAAAGAACCAGGGATATCGGCATGAAGCAAACTTTTGTTGCAAGACAGTGTGCGTTTCCTTTTCCCACCTCAGTTTATGTATAAACAGAGCCTAAATACTTAATGAACCTTGAGATTTTGAGGTATTTGTAGTCCAAAGGCAATATTTTTTGGTGTCTCTTCCTCATCCTGCTGTAGGGCGGTTTGACCGAGAAGACTTGAGGAATATGAACCTTCATACAAACAAAAAGACAATCAAATTACTAAAGTGTATTATATTCTTCTTTTCTGCAGGACCTCCGGGAAAGCGTGGAAGAAGAGGCCGCAATGGAGAACCTGGTATGTGTGTGTGTGTGTGTGTGTGTGTGTGTGGCCAAAGATCACTGATGTTTCAATCCAGAAATGTTCAAGGAATAATTCAGTAGGACATCAGCAAATCATACTGCACTTACAATCATGTAAAAGTACATTGTATATCTTTGGAGGCCAAAATAGGTTATAGATGTGTAATTTGTGGCCTGGTGGTTTCAGTGTTCACTTGGATTGTTTCAGCTTCAGTCGCTATAGAAACACTAGATTTTCACAGAGAAGTTTGAGAGAGTAAAAGCGAAGCCCAAACTAGTTAAAGCCGATGATGTCTGCAACTTAAGTTTTGAGACACTCCTAACCCTCCTACGCCGATCCTAGTCATGATGTACTTATGTTCAGCTTCAGTATATATTATAACCCACGCGTGTTAGCTCCACAAATTCAGCAACAAGTTGTCGTAATGTGTTCAGGATCTCCAATCTCCCCTCCCTCCTCCAACACTCTCTCTGCTGAGCTGACTCAACAAAGTTGGCTGAGACGAGGCCTCCAGTATCTAGGAAAGAGACATGTTGTGCAGCGACACTCCCACAGACGGAAAGTGTCGCCACAAATTGAATTCCCAGCGAGAACATGTACTTGGCAGGAAGCTGCATCCACACTCTGTTCACCTGATAGTGAAAGTGATAATGGGCTCTGGAGTGTGGCGGCATTCCTGCGCTGAGAGAGCGCAGTGCAGCAGAGTGCAGCCAACGCTTTGGAACAAAAGTACTGCCCTTGTAAAAAGAAATTAGAGAGACAGGGCAAAGCAAGGTCCCAATTTTAAGTGAGGTAGAGTAATAAGGGAGCGGTTTGGTTTCACAGCCTGAGAAACAAACACTCTGTGAGGGGAGACAAAAACACTGCTGGTTTTACCACCAAATCCAGCCTCTGCTTTTTCAAGGCACAGGGATCAAACCTAATCAGTCAAAGTCTGTTATTTGAGTATCGGCGATTCTATTACTTCCTTCATTTGTGTGATTTTGCCAAATTCATTTAAAATCCTGTTGTGGCCGTGTTCCGCATTTTGAGATGTGGATCAGTGTGTTGTGGCTCTCTGCCTTTCCCTTTTTTTTCCTGATTTACATAATACTAAAGTAATCCAGTGTATGAGTTTAAAGCAAACAGAGATGAAAAAAAAAGAGAAATCAAATGACAGACAACAGTTCAATGTTCTGGTTGACTGCACATCTGAAATACCGCCAGTCTTTGTTTATGCAACGCTTAACTTTCCAATAAACATCCACCGTGCCAGCGTATTTCAAATGGCACCATTGTCTTTCTGCACAGCCAGAGCAAATGGCTTCCTCTTGACAGTTCAATTGGAAACAAGCTTCCAATCATACCCACTCACAATGTCTGGACTGGAGTGGCACAGTGGTCTATTAAAGATGAAACAGGGAACATTGGGATGACAGGTCTTACCATTCTGTATAATAGCCCAAATTACAGCACCAAACTAGGCTGAAGGATGTTGTAAAATAAGACAGATTTCACTCAAGTTTGTCTACCTGAAATAGTGCCTCATCTGCCAGAGAGAGTTTTTATTAATACCATGAACTATAAAGCAGAGTTCACTGTTCACTGGTTAACTATAGCATCTACAGAAGCATTCATGGAATTTAAATGGCTTCATAAAAGCAATGCTTTAGACGTGTCATTTAAAATTTTGGCAATTAAAATTAAAAGCTCTAAAAGTGATTCTGCATATTTGCATGTAATTATAGCCCAGTTATTTCTGCCACATTTACTGTTTGGACATGTTTTTCGAGTATAAACAAGTAGAAATATATTCTGTGTGAAACTCACAGAAGCATTCAAAACAAATAAATATGATGGCACCATGCTGCATTATTGGAGCCCCGTGTCAAACTCTGTGTACCCGTTCCACAGGAGGAACAACTGCAGAAATATTTAGGAGACATTATTTATACAACTAAAAAGATTCAGTCGTTGACGGGCACATGCTGCATTTTACACTGTAAGCAAAATCCAATTTCCCTCTTAAGTTCTCAACACTGGTGGATGTTGAAGAGAAGCATATTTAATTCATGATTTGCTTTAACCAAAAGTAACTAAGGCGCAGCCAGTTTCCCACAAATTCATGGTGATGTGTTTTGCAGTTTACTTATCTACAAAGGCGAAGGGAAGCTTTTGCCCAGACTTGGCTGCAACTGCCAGAGAGAACAAATAGGAAAAAGACACTGTGATGTTTACCTATGCATTAAAAATGAATGGGACAGTTCATTAGAATCCCATGTTTGTTTACTGGTAACATATGGAAAGGAAAAGTGTGGCATGACAGTTTAGGATGAAACAGTTTTTGTACCAGCGAAAACCACACTCTGAAACTGTTCTAGCAGGTGGTCAATGCTGGAAAGTGTTAGCAGTTTCCTCCCATATTTTCCTTATGCGAATAATCAGTACTTGTTTCTCATAAATCTGCCTTCACAAAAGGAGGAATTGATGCTGAAATTGGGCCGGAGGAGTGATTTAACCTTACGATGGAGCATCAGTGTCAAGTATGCAGAAAAGCAGACCATCATATAAGCAATCACATACCCCAATGCGGAGCTTGTCTAGTGAATTGAGGCACCTTTATATTCTCTGATTCTGGTTTGCAAAAGCAGGACGGTGACAAACTGTGGAGGAAATGAAGTTAGAGCACTTGAAGTGCCAGTGTGAGAACAAAGTGAAACTCAGGCTGAGTGACTGAATGAAGCTGGAGACTTGACGCTGTATTTTTTAACATTATGTCAGACTCTTTCATTTTACATGTATTATATTCCAGCAAATAATGTTTTCGCTCTAACCAAGGCCATCAAATGTAAGAATTTAAAGGCTCATACCTTAGCATAGTGCACATTTTTATCCCATTATTTCTTTCATTCTTCTGTAATTGCCAGTTGAAAACTTTGTATGGAGCCATTCGAAACAGTGGGACAGGTCAAAAAGCTCACAGTGGAGAAGGTTTATTAAAGTGGTCTACTGCAACTAAAGGATCCATAAAACAACGCTACAGAAGTGCAGCGCAGCGAGCCTGAAACACACAGCTCCTTAAATGCTCCAGCTGCTGGAGCGATTTGCACTTTCCTCTGGTCATGAAGAAGAACAGTTCAAGGACATAGGACTTGTAAAGAAAAACTAATAACTAATTTTTTTCAGAGTTAAAGCAGCTGGGTACCTTTTAATAAGAACCTAAAGACCTAAAATCATTTGCTGGGTTATGGGGAGCCCTGAAGTGCGTTGCCACACAGTCCTTTGAGCAGCAGTAATTGGGAAAAAGACGAGTGTCACCTCACAAAAACGTGGGAGAATTTTTTAACAAGCGCACAACCCCATGTAGTAGTGAAATTAAAGCCACTCACAAATGTAAACGTGAACGCAACTCCTGATGGCCGTTGTTGAACGAGTGAATGGAAAATAGATAGAAATCTGTTGTCACAATGCTTGTTGTTATATAGCATAGAAATACAGGTGGTTTATATTGAAATAGAATGTCTGTCTATTCTGCATAGCCAGTGAACGCATCATGGAACAGATGCATCTTTATGAAATCTTCCTTTCCAAAGAAATAAGTCTCAGCCAGAGTCTGATTTCCCATCTTAGTTATTTGAATATGTGGTTTTAGTGGAACAGTGATGATTTGAGTCTTTGATCGCTGATTGAAAACACACTAACCAAGTATTTGTTTCTTTTCTCTTCCAGGACCTCCTGTAAGTATGCCTGCTTCACATCTTCTCCAACTGTGATAGCCACGTGAAGGTAAAAACTCCCAACAGTAAAACATGGCTGCGTGATGCAGTCCAGCAAAAATTAATTCACTGTTTTTGAAGTCAAGAACAATTTACATGCAAGGGAAATATTGGCATAAAATGTTACGGCCACATTAAAACATAAGAACATTTTGGGAAAATACACTTATTCCCTTTTTATGCTGTGAGTAAGATCAGAAGATTGATACCACTCTCATGTCTTTATGCTAAATATGAAGTTACAGCCAGCAGTCGGTTAGCTTAGATTAGCATAAAGACAGGAAGCCGGGGGAAACGGCTATCCCAGCCTCTGTTAAACCTCAAATTCTTGTTTTTACCACATGCAGCATGTTAATTAGTGAGCTTTACCTTTGGACAGAGCCTGCCCTCACCCCCCTAAGTTACTTGGCTGATTTGGTATACAGACACTCTTGGAATGAGAGCCAAAAAGCAAATGTCCCATACTGTTGAACTATTCCTTTAAGTAGGATGCAAAACAAATTAGTGATTGTTAAAAGCTTTACAGCAAACAAAAAAGTATAAAACGGTGTTTTTACAACTGATGTAAAAACCATCTGATTATGAATAATTTGCTACCAGAAATCTGTTGTACCTCACAGTCTGACTCTATTATTAAAATAATTTCTTCATCCTTGCTTTCCCCTAATAGGGCCCCTTTTCCCTGTCATTTGGGCAGTCTGGTTTGTAATATCCTTGCTACCAGCCTCCGTCCCTGCCAGCCCCCTGCACCCGAACAGATTATCTCACCTCATTACTCTGCCGGGTGATCACAGATTCACTCCCCTTAACAGATGGAAAACTTCAGAGTTTCCCCAAAGATGAAGACAAACCCATACATACATAAGCACCGGGGCTTGTGACAGTTTGCTGTATAACCGGGTCAAGCGGGCACTGTATGTGTGCACTCTGATACAATTATTTATAGTCCAGAGGCAAGTGTGATTGAATAGGTATAATAGCGTGTGCCGACTGAGCTGTAAAAGTTGTAAGTTAATCCTCAGAGCCTTCTCAGACACTCGCTCTTCGGGATCTGTGAGGTAAGTAAGTGCAGGTGGTCTCACTTCCCAGCCTCTCTCTCGCCAGGCCCTCACATGTGACAAATAAAATCATACTGTGAGATGTCTCTGAAATGGTGGATTTGCCAGTAAATGTATGAGGGTGACTGTACTTTGGGGATTATTGTCCAAGTTGTGGCCAACAAATCACTCTGATGAAGTCATTGTAGGTAGCAGAAGGTGCTGTAAATGTTAGATAGGGGTGCTGGTTTTACTGTAGGCACAGCCACCAGGTTCAACAACACATACTGCACTATACAAAAAAGGTTATAGTTTACAGTACAGACCAAAAAACTGAAGTCTGGGTGACTGACTGCATTTCTAAAAACAGATAAGTCTTCAAAAAATGCAATGACTCACCCAATGATCACCAAATCTGTTTCCTAAATAAAAAAGTCCTGTGCCAGTTTCTTAAGAGACAGTAGTAAGTGATCTCATGTGGCAGGGGACACGTCGCTATGAATATTCAGCAGCTCCCTCCGTAACTCTGGGAACACTGCATATATTGTACACAGCCCTCTGAGCCAAACAAACCAACCACTGCTGAAGCCATTACAGATCTCTGTGACTTAATCGTTACTCAGCCGCTGATGAACGGACGGGGACCTGCGGTTGCAGAGACAGAAAGAGAATAGGTCTTCTCAATCAAAACTCATCAGGAGGGATCCTCATTCGCGGCTCGCGATCGGTGTATAGACATGGAAAAGTGATTTGCTACGTTTTTTCCACTACTTTTGTGTCAATTTCAAATGGGATCACGGGGCCAGTGATGTTTAGTTGGATACCTCTTCCATGTCTTCCAGACATATTGGAAAAATATTAAGAGACATATTACAGATATGGGTTGAGGTGTTTTTTAACTCTTGCAGCATTTACAAGAAGAGTATTTTGCCTCTTCTTGCCACTGAAACCAGAGAAATGTTTTTTACTGTAGATAAAAGTTAGTAAAGTCTGTGAAATAACAGCTGAGGCAAATTTGACCATGTCTTCGCTTCTCATTTTTTATCTTCTTTCCACATCTCTATGCGGCTCTTCAAGGGCGGCTCGTGTCAAAACGTCAACCCCAGTCAACCACCACTGTGTGCACACACTATTTCACACCAGTCAAGCATAAAACACCATCCCTGAGGCTGCACTCGAGTACCCACTAACACCACCCGCCAATTGTACTTTTTTAGTACAGACTGTATGCCATACTAAATTAAAATTATACAGACAAAGAATGAAACTGGCCTGCTTTTGAAATCTGGTTAGAAGGAAGGGGAAATATTTGAAAATGATACAATGTTTGAAATATCAAACCCACTACAGCCTGCTAAGCATGCCTCTGCAGTCAGGCCAGTTATAGTACAGTGCATGAGCAATTGCAAGGGTTCAGTCATGTTAGCAATGAGGTAAATTAGGCAGGTTGCGTCTCTATTTGACAAGTAGTTTCCACCTCCCTGCTTCATCAGCTGAGATTCCAGCGATGCAGGTTGAGGAAGATGTGTCACGTCTTATGAATTATGCAGCTGTGGTACAGGGATTAGAGGCAATGTGGGGGTGAAGCAGAGGAGCCCAAGCACCCTCAACCCTTCATCCTTTATCTGTTATGCACCGCAGCTCCACACCTGTTAATAAAACATATTCCAGCTGGACTTTGATCACTTGTGCTCTACGGAAGTGGAGAAGGTGCGAGTTTATCTGAAGTGAAAATCGAGTTAGCTGAAGGTTGGCCCTGCATGCTATGATGTTAGTTATAGTTTTTGCTATTCTGCATGTTGTGAGTTTAAAACAGAAAATGCCAATTAACAGTTTCACTTCAGAGCAGAGGTTATGAGTGCCGATGCACAGAGGCTTTGGCACTGACGAAGCCCACTGAGAGATGCAAGTGAATCTATCTGACATGACAGTGTTTATTTTGACTCATAAAGGGCGCTGGTCCCCACATAGGCCTACTGTCATTGGATGTGACACCATTAAAAGTTTGACCTTTTAGATTTCAGTCCTCTGCTCAGTCTGTGCCCATCAACAGCAAATGATGAGAGGCAGCGCTTGGGCCAACCATGAGGTTTACTTAAAGTGATTTAAAGCAGTCAATAGTGCTCTTTGGCTGACCTAGCAGGGTGAGTACTCACAGGAGAAACTGACTGTCACTACTTTAGCTAGGCAGGAGAATTAGCACCGTATGAATGCGATGCTCAACAGCTTTTTGCTTGAGAGGAATTTTCCTCCAACTCATAACATCAAATGATGAGAAATGTAGAAATGCCACAATGTGGTTGTAATTGAATCAACAGAAAACGTTAAAAAAAAAAAAAAAAAAAAAAAAAAAACTTTTCCAACTGGAACATTGTCCCCTTATTCAAGATTTCATATCCACAACAAGTATTTTCTGGGTCAGAAATGTTCTTACGTATTGCGCATCAACAAATGTGGCTTTGATGTTTGGCATTTTAGGCCTACAATTTAGTTAAAGCTATTTTTACATGTTTCCCCTCCTCAGGAATGACGAAACCTTCCCTGCCTGTGATTGTGAATTGCACACACCTATAACCCGTCACACTATCCATTTCCTTAGTTCACAGTGTTCCTTGCTCTCACAAGAACATCCAGCACATAACAAGCACACGCACGCACACTCACAAACAAATACACACACATTAAAGTCATTTTATCCCGGCTAATTGTGATACACTGTGAATATGGGAACCAGATGCCATTCCCAAGTCAGTTTTCCAGTGTGGTTTTCCTATCCCTGCCTAACCTCTGCGTCCAGATTCCCTCGACGAGCACCAGCCACTTGTGGTCATCCGTTCCTGCCCATTCAGCTCTGATTACTCACATCCCTGTCCTGTTAGTTTCCCGCCTTGAAAAAAAAGGTCCCCCCGGGGCTCACAGTAATATGATTGAGGGTTCCCATGCAGAACTAACAGATGGAGGTGTACACGTAGATATATGTTTTTACTGGATGTCTATTACTCTATTACAGGTTTGTGCACGGTTTGAAATTGAGTAGATTTCACTTCCAGTGGTGCCCACAGGCTTTTAGCTACAAATGGCCCAATGCGCGATTGCATTTGCCTTCCCACTATTTCCACTTTGGCATTGGTACAGTTGATTATATTTGTGCATTCAGATGGGACATTTCATCTCTCCTGGGTAGAGAGGTTATGGGAAAAGTTGAGAGAATGAATGCTACATTATTTGCCTCTGCTTAGTGCAAAAGGAATCACTCCTAAAACTCATTGTTGGTAGATTGTAATCTTTAAAGCTTTAGATGTGCAGGTAGGTGGGTTTAGTTACCTTTGGACTGAGCCAGGCTAGCGGTTTCCTCTTACTACTAGTCGGTACATCAGTACATCAATGTTCTCATCTGACTCTCAGCAAAAATCCATTTAATCCAATTAATACAGTCGTGAGATCTAGACCTTCTAGCCTCAATGTGTGGCAAACTTGATGCTTCAGTTTAATGTGTGAAGTGCGTAAGTCAGGGTCTAGTCTTTTTCGAACCCTTTGCTTTGGCCCTCTTCCCACTTTTGTAGGTAGCAGCACTCCTCACCTGCCCCCCTCTTCACTTACCCGCTCCCTGTCAACACTTGGTGCCTGGAGGATTGCCTTGCTTAACTTCCTGTGTACACACGTTTATTAATATTGTGTAGCTGTGTGAGAAAACCGTATGCCCATAAAGAAGAGGTTGTAAAAGCGGTAGTTGTTGGCCTGTGCTTTCAGAGATGCCAGTGCTCCAGGGTGAGATGATTGGATCCATGTGGACAGCAACTGCTGCCAGCCACATTTGGCCCAGGTTCTACAATGAGGATATGAGGTCCGTTTGATGGATTGATTTTCTGGACCTCAGTACATTTAACAGGTCACTGTGATGAAAACTAATACAGCCAGGTCCAGACAGAGGTTACGTGCACATCCCCTGTTTTTTGACTGTCTGCATATAGTTGGATTAGGTGGATTGTTTCACAAGATTGTACCAGCAGTTTGCAGCCAAACCCACGAGAATTACTTGGTTCATGTCAACAACAGCTAAAGCTATGCACGAGCCAGCCCCTCGCCTTCTTGCTGTACAGTCAGTCAAGCACTGTCAAGCTTTCATCCATCATGTTTTGAGTAAATTATAGGAGAGTAGCAATGTAAAGACGGGATATTCTGTGACTTGACTTCTATGTGAGATGATGTGAAATTAGGAGTTTAAGGTTGTGAGTTGGTGTGAACTCTGGCTGGATATTTAGTGTTTTGAGTGTTAGGTTGAACTTTTTTTTTGTTGACAGGCCTCGTGTAAATAACAATAAAAATACATATTTATGTTTTGTTTTTTTAAAATTAAATTAATCAGATCATCTGATCAAAAAAACATATTTTTTTCTCATTAAATTTGATGTCAGCTCAATACTTGCATAGCAGTGCAAGGTGATAATATAAGTATAAGATCTGCATAAAAAATTGTAATTATGAGTTTTGTAATTGTCTTTTATGATCAAGAAAGTTTATTCCTGACCTTGAAAATAGTAGTTTACCAAAAGATTTAACAGGACATCTTTTTAAATGATATAATTTTGTCAAACAAGCAGAATCATATGTTTTGCATTCAGTAAATAATTGCTCCAAGCACATTGTTATGCTGCTACACAGAAAGTGGGTTTGAGTTAAGATTATTTTGCCACATATATTACAGGCACTTAACTGCCAAGACAAGTCAACCAGATGGAAATTAAATAAAACTGAAAATCATATACCACTCTGCATAATCCCATTTCTGAAAAGAGTCACAGATTGCACCTTTTTATATAACCTGAAGGGAAATTAATGCATACACTCTAAATAGATAGATACTCTTTAGGTAAACTTTTTCATAATAAATCCAATGGAAAAAGCTCAGAGGCATCTTAGAAGCAAAACATTAATAAGTAGTTTGTCATAAAATATGAAACTAAAGAAACCAGATCTACACTCTACAGTAGGAATTGGTAAATGTGTTTGAAAGGCAATAAAGGTCAAAAAACTAAGTATAGTGATCTATACAAGCATTACATTTTAGAATGAAATAAAAAGAAACCCTGAAACTACTTTTTTAATACAATGAAAGACAAACACAGAACACATATTTGGGTAATATTTTCCCATATTGATAATCAGCATTACAGGAGCCGCATATGAAATGTACCTCGGTGCCAGGATCATTTTGTTGAACATCATTTACTCTTTCCTTATAACATGAAATGAAGTATTTTATATTTCCCTGCAGAGTTTTCCATATTTTTTTTACATGTTTTAAAGGTGGCAGGGGTTTCCTCTTTTAATTTTTTTCATACCAACAGCTCATTCAGGCCTTTGCAGGAGACAGTGGTCATGGTTTGGCTTGGAGTGAGTAGCTAGACATGTATATGGATAGAAAAATGCTTTATCCTGATCCAGTGGTCCACCATAAACTCGACAATATCATGCACACAGGATGTTCTGTGACAAATCATCTCATGATTGAAGTTTGACATAGGTTTGCACAGCGTTAAGCAGCAGAAGATGTGAGGCTTACTATCAGTGTGATTGTGTCATTTTCAATAAGTTAACATAGTGCTTCTGCTTTGGGGCAACTGAATTCTGTTCATCACCACATATAAAGGACATTGTTGTTATTTTCAAGTCACTTACAGCGACTACTCTTTAAAAGAGGTTTGGTTTCTCTGTAACAGCAAAATGCTGTCTGACTGTACATCAGAAAATCAAATTCACAACCAAATGCAGATATGCTTAGAACAACAATGTTCTTAATTGCTATAGATATTTGTTAAAGGAGTAGTTTAACTATTTGGGAAATGGTCTTATTGGCTTTCTTGCTGAGCATTACATGAAAGGATCAGTACCTCTCTATAAATAAAGCTGCCTTGCCTTGCCTTGTGTCTCTATGTAGGGTAAACATGAAGCTGCAGCCAGCGCCCGGTTAGCCTGGATTAGCATAAGGACTGGAAACAGGGGGAACCTCTGAAGCTCACCAATCAACATGTATCTGATCACACTGCAGAGAGTCACTGCGCCACACCAAGAAATAGGATTACCTTTTTAGACAGAGCCAGGCTAGCTCTTTCCCTCATGTCCAGGCCTTATTGCTAAGCTAAGGTAACCTGCTGCTGGTAGTAGTGTTGTATTTATCTTAACGACAAGAAAGTGGAATACATTTTTTCATCTAAGTCTCAGCAAGAACATGAATTGTTTCCCAAAATGTTGAGCTATTCCTTTAAAGAACATTCTAATAGTCTACAGTTTTTGAGATATGCATGTGGCCATTCAGGAATCCAGTGCAATCTGAATATAAAGGCACTATATAGGGTTAGTCACATTCAGGAAAGTAACTTGCAAATGCACAGTGAGCACGTTTGATTAAACGGAAGCAGCCTGATGAGCTATGGAGCACCTGCTTAAGGGCTTTGGAAATAAGAACCAGAGCAGAAGCAGTAAAAAGATGTGAAAGGCATACACAGGTGCTGATTAGAAACCTTCCTTGGGGCAGACTGAAACCACAAAGCTGCAGACACTGCTTGACAAATACACACCCGCTGCTCTACTGTAGTACAGTTGAAATAGTCTTTGAAGGAGAGTTGTTTAATAGTCTGTATAAAAGACCCTCAATGTTCTGGCGTAAACCTTTTGGAAAAGCTTCAGTGGCTGCCGTCTGTCCAAGTGATGTGCAAATGATGGGCTGTATAATGAGCAGGTGCAGGCTGTGTGGCAAAATCATTTCCACGTTTTCTGATCAATTGGAAGAGTAAAAAAAAGTTTTTTTGTTTTTTTTGCAAGATATGGTTAGGTGTATCAAAAGCAGTTTTCCAGTAGTAAATGCTACTGAGTGTAGTTACCAAGTGATTGCATATGATTGACACAGTTTAACAAGCATGATAGGATTATCAAAAGATGCAGCTTCAAAATGAAAACATTTGTAATGTACAGTAGCTATATCACTAGTCATGTAAAGCTTAAGTGCCTGATAGCATTACTTAGTTAAATGAGTAGATGAGGGTGTACTCGAGTGGGTATGTCTGCAGTTAGAAAGACTTTGGAGTAGCTTAAAATAACTGAAATTACAATTTGATAGCTGTAACACCTGAGCACAATGTAGTGTGTGAAAACTAGTTGTGAAGTTAAATAAAGGTGATGTATAAGTAGTTGAAAAAGACCAATACTTAGCAAATAGTTAGCTAATGCATGATTAAAATAGTTCGCTGAAAGTAACGGATAAACAGTTGAAATAGTAAGTTGATAATTGTTGTTAGCTGAAAGTAACGGATAAATGGTTGAAATAAACGGTGTTCTGTAATGTGAGTCTGACATGAGAGTGAACATCAAAAAGTTAATCCTGTTAATCAAATCAGTTTGTCTGGGATATGTAATGTAGAAATCCATCCAACACCTGTTACCTAATTTACCTTATTTCTTCCCCCACAAACAAAATATAGACATGCTTTTTTGCCTTATTATGGAAGTTCAACATGGATTTGATCAAGTTTCACTGGTTCTGCACTCATCATGAAACAATCTGGATTTATTGAAATGCTAAATCATATAAAGCAGTGTTTTCATTTCTTTCCACAAATGTATGGTTCCCAGTCATTTAGCCCAGTAATTCGGTCTACCAACTATTGAGATTGTGTTTTTCAATAACACCCTTGTGCAGGCTTGTGCAAAAAAGCTGCAGTGGATATATTTATGTATTTCTTAGTTGAAACCATTCATATGTTTGCAGTAACAGTTTGTCAATAGCCTTGTATTGTCCAAAGGCAATTTTCCTTCGCAACAAAAAAACCTGCACTGATTTTCTTTAGCTGCCTTCCATTTTCAGGAACATGCTGGAAACTTATTTAGCCCCCGTGGAACGCTTCTACATCATTATAAAAGTAAAAGTCACGGTTGATTCCAATATGTTGCCTCTGTTATTCCTCCCCAGGGAACTGCAATCGGAAACACTGTTTTCATAATGGCGCATTTTGTGTTTATAAGCTCATTGTATAGCCAGTCAAGTAAGCAGCATGTCCAACCTCCTTATGTGTTGGTATTAGAGTTACATTTCTCATCAGCTTTTGTCCAGGCTTGTTGAAGTGAACACAGTTCAGAATCAGAATCAGCTTTATTGGCCAGGTATTTGAACATACTAGGAATTTGACTCCGGTATTTATCTCACTCTCAATATACATACATGCAGTAGACAAACAATGTGCAAGAATAAAGTGCAAAAGAGCAGAGTGCAAGGAATAAATATAACTATGATATACTATGGTTAATGTACAGGTTGCTTAATTTACATGAGGTATATGATACCATATATACAGAGTATACAAAATATACAAAAAATATACTTTTAAATATATTGGGGCAACTTAGAGAGTTATTGACATTATATGAAGACCATTTGTTGAAATATAAAGAGACTTTGTTTGAATTTTATAATTCAAATTATTAATTTAAAAACAATCAAAAGTTGTATTAAAGCTTCATTTGTTGCTGAAATACAAAATGTGCTACAAACCTACATTAATATTGCCAAACTAAAAAAGTATAGCATATGAAGTTGTTTTGATTTTAGAACCGTATTTCAGTTTAGTCCGCGGCATTTTGAGTTGTAGGTCAGCTGGTACATTTTGAAGGCAAGTATTTTACATTATCTAGTAAAAGTCACCAATTCAACAAATACTGTCAGCAGTGCCATTGACCTCTCTGTTCGTGTTGTCTGCTGGCTGCACTGAGAATCAAGAGAAAAACATTTCATAAAGAAAGAAAACAAAAAATGTGAATCCAAAATTTCAATTTTAACATTATTTTAGCTTAGCTTTGGATTTTTTGAGTATCATGTTTAATTTTGCATTTTGTTGTGGATATCTGCAGTTTAAATCACAAGTATTGTTGTAGAGTAGTGATAAAACTTTTGGCCTTAAATATGTCTGGGGAGTCCTGATCTGTCTGGCTCAAACAGCTAGATAACTTCACTGACTTCCTGCCTGCAGAGGTGCTGATTGGGTCAGTTGTTTCTCTCACTTGCAACAAGAAGTTGACAGGAACAACTGCAAACACCTGAGCCACTCGACCAAATCTAAAACATTCTCCCACCCCAAAAACAAGCTACAACCATGATGGTGCTTGATCAAGATAATTTAAAAAACAGAGTTAGTTGTATAAAAACACTTATATACATACATA
>JAVQJL010039261.1:0-46360 GCA_036024295.1 Nannoperca obscura
GTGTGTGTGTGTGTGTGTGTGTGTGTGTGTGTGTGTGTGTGTGTGTGTGTGTGGTATAAAGTCCAGCCTGTGTGTTGTGCACATGTATATTTACACCCACGCCTGTGTGCGTCTGTTCAGGTGTATGACATCGCCTTCAGCCGCGCGGGAGGTGGGAGAGATATGTTTGCCTCTGTGGGAGCCGACGGCTCCGTCCGCATGTTTGACCTCCGGCACCTGGAGCACAGCACCATCATCTATGAAGACCCGCAGCACCACCCGCTGCTCCGCCTCTGCTGGAACAAGCAGGACCCCAACTACTTAGCCACAATGGCCATGGACGGCATGGAGGTCAGTCAGCTGTGGATGCTTTCAGCCTCAGTAGCCACGATTCTGTCCCACTGTATTAAAACTGATGCATTGAAAAGCCAAAGAAGCAAATTTCATAATAAATGAAAGGACTATTGTATTGTACCACTGTTTCACATTATTATCCTATACGTAGATATTATAATTCAAATGGAAATAAGTGGATGGGAGCCGAGTGCCTGTCTGCACATTGGGATCGAGTGTTTCTTCCTCCTCTGTTCGTCTCTGACATGAATGCTTGTGTGTGATAGGTGGTCATCCTGGACGTACGCGTGCCTTGCACTCCGGTGGCTCGGCTGAACAACCATCGCGCTTGTGTCAACGGCATCGCCTGGGCGCCCCACTCCTCCTGTCACATCTGCACTGCAGGTAAAGACGACACAGACAGTGAATCCATTCTCACTCAATTTGTACAACGTGAACCTAAATTAAAAATGTTACGTTGGTGAATATAGATTTTTATATTTTAAATCATCTCTATTTACACACATGGGGGGGGGGGGGGGCAACATATTAGAAACACCTTTCAGTTTAATGCAGCCCAGCACAACATATCCATGACCTCAGTGTTCAACACATAATGTAATCAATAACAGTGTAAAAAACCTGAACATTATAGTAAAAGTTGGATTTCATTAGATTTAGTGTACATAATCAAATTGCCACAGAGGACATTTTCCAACAAAATAATGCATTCATGTTTTGCAAAAAGAAGGAGGATGTGTCATCTCTGGTTCCTTGGATCAGGAAATGCAGTCTCAGTTTAAGAAGCTGGTTAAAAGAATCAGCGTTTGGGCACCTTCACCTGTAATCAGCTGCTCCTCCGCTCACTCTGCTTGTCCTCTGTCCTCAGCCGACGACCACCAGGCTCTGATCTGGGACATCCAGCAGATGCCGCGGGCCATTGAGGATCCCATCCTGGCCTACACTGCTGAGGGGGAGATCAACAACGTGCAGTGGGCGTCCACGCAGCCGGACTGGATCGCCATCTGCTACAACAACTGCCTGGAGATCCTGCGTGTCTAGAGCCGCGGACACTTATATGATGATGAAGAAGAAGAAGGAGCGTTGTTTCAGATTTGGACTCAATTCTTCGACCTCGTCCCACCGCTTTCAGGAAAAGGACGAGGTCACGAGTGAACTTTCTGAACGTGTTTGGAGTATCACACGCAGTAACCTGGTTTACATATTCTCCCGTCTCTTTCCTCCATTGTTCTTCTATTAAATGTGTTTAAGCTCTTATTTATTTTGCTCACGAGGGAGTGTTTGACATCCGCACAGCAGCTTTCGTCTCTGGAAATCCGATTTTTATACTACTTGGTGTGATTTGAGCCAGCTGTGAGGTTCTCATTAAGGGATGTAGATGTTGTGCGTTTCATCTGTTTGCTTTGTGAAGGTTGATGCAAACTACTGTAGGTGGCAGGAGATGACCTCTCTTAATACGTAGGAATATCTCGTAGCTTTCTCGTAGACTGCTACCACATTACTGGTGATTCAGGCATCACTACATTATAGTCTTGTTTACGCCTGTGGCAATTTAATCTCTTCTCTTTTTCAAATGGGTGTGTGTCCAGTATCGTCTCTCCAAGTGGTGGCGTAGAGGCTTCAACTCATGCATTAAAAAAAAAGATTGTAAAATAACCAGAGGGGGATTCATAATGTCGCTACAGTGGTGTCTGTCATCATGTTCGTGCAGCTGTGAGGCAGCCATGTACAGCGACACGCCAAACCTACCAGAGCAACATCGTTCAGCCTTTTAACTCCCTACTTCTTCTCCTCTTTCTCTTCTTCTTCTTCTTTGTAAAAGATTGTGCTCGGAAAGTTTTTCTTTTGTGTTAGAGTTGTGAAATGGGAGAAGAGTGAAACATCCTTCTCAGTCTGCCTCTCTTTTCTTTCTTTTTTTCTGTTTTGTTTGTTTTCAGTGACTAAAGGGTCTTGTCCTTGTAGCATGCCATTACAAGGCAAAATGTACATACATATAAATATATCAACGTACGATGTTGGTAAGCCAAGTGTTCATGTTGTAGCTTTTTCATAAAGTTTATTATTGAATTTGCTCTAATAAATTGTATTCCTCCGTGTCCCAGGAGCAAACACGTCGCTGTCGGGCTGTTTTCTCCAGTTGCTATTGGTTTCCATTCATGCCGAATACACTGGTTCTTAAATTGATTGTAGTGTTGGACGGAAGTCAAATCATTTTCCCAAAGAGCAAACAGGGGGCACCCGGATTTGAACCGGGGACCTCTTGATCTGCAGTCAAATGCTCTACCACTGAGCTATACCCCCACCTGTGTTCTCTTTGACCATGTGTGTAATTGTGTTCCCTACAACGTCTACGTCACAGGTAAGTTACACACTCCACCCCTGCTGCTGTGTTTGCATAGCAAGCGCTGGTCCGTGCAAGTGCATGTACGTGTCTTTTATAGACACGATGGCAAATTACATTATTATTTCTCATTTTCCAAACGTACGCATGTGTTGATGTTTTATTTCTGAGGTTCGACAGGGTGTGTGTGTGTGTGTGTGTGTGTGTCCTCTAACGTCATCCCTCAGCCTGGCTGCTGTGATACAAGGGCAATCACTTTCAAATAATTTCCTAATCTGCGGTGGTGGATGAAGTACTCAAATCCTTAAGTAAATGTAGATGTTTTACTACTTTACGTCTGGTCGGGCTACAAGATGAATGTGCAGGATTGTGAGATGATTAATGTGACAAGATAGAAGACATCATGTGGATCCTTTAATCTCTCAGGGCCTCGGACGATCTGAGATGTTTAGTGGGGAAATCTTTCAGACTTCTGAAACGAAACAAGACGCCGAACTGGACTCAAAGATTGTTTAATCTTTAACAATGCATTGTATTTTACAAGAGTAGAATGTTTTTATTCCATTTAAAATCCTAACCTGAATCTTACTATAGCTGTCAAATAAATGTAGTGGAATTAAAAGTACAAAAAATCCATCTGGATTGTAGAGGAGTAGAAAGTTGTAGACTTGCTCAAGGTGAGTGCTTGAGCTAATTTGCTCGTTTTAAGTTTTGATCCCTCTTCTCTATATATGCTCTTTAATATACCGATAATAACCGAATCAGCCAAACAAATCAAACAATCAAGACAGTGTTAAATCACTGGTGGAGCCTATAATGTTGAAGCTGACTGAGTTTAAGTTCCATATCCTGTAGTATATTTCTTTTACTTTTTAACAATGCATCATATTTTAGGTGCCCAGTATCGGTTTAACAAAGTAACGTGCAGCTGTTAAACACATACACGTATTGTGGTAAAAAGTACAATATTTCCATCTGAAATTCAGTGAAGTGGTAGAAAATATAAATACCTCAAAGTTGTACTGAATTAATGATTTTACGTGACTTTCCACCAAGTAGTCATTCATCTGCAGCATCTCTCCCGTGTTATCCAGTGCATCATGGGAAGCTTTCTCTACACGCTCATCGATGCAGCTCCATCCTGGTTTAACTCTGCACATCCATCAATAAACACACTCAGACCTTCTTCTGCACTGCACGTGTCATTACTTTTGCTAGTATGCCGGTGCTTTGCAGAGTAATCTGGGAAATAAAAGCATGTTTTAACTCTGCAGTGTGTCTTTAATCTAAAAAAAGATAAATAACAGGAATTTGTGCTTCAAGAAACATTTTACAGATTATTCAAAGTTTAAAAAGTCCTTACATTCACCTTGTTGCTGAATGAAATCATCTCAATACAGGACGACCTTACATCATGAAACCATGTGAATGTGCCACTTTGAAAAACAACAGTGCAGATATACAGACAGAAACACAAACAGGGCGAACCAAGCAAAGCAGTCCTGATCCAAACAAAACAGTACGCGCTACCTGTACATGTACAATAAACTACGTGCCTCTGCTCTGCTTGGTTGTGCACGCTCCAACACCTCGTCGTGATCCAAGGACACGCTTAACAAGTACTGCTGATTCATGTCACAATGTCAGAACATGAAATATGAGATGAAAACTAGACTTTAGTTTGTTTAAAGGAGTGCTTCTCACTCATTGCACCACCATCCTTCACAGTGTGCCAGACAGCTATGGTATGCCTCTTGATATTTAGTTTCAACATACACCAAAACAGCAACAGTGAGTCTAACTTATAACACTCATAGTTATTACATTTACTAGATGTATTGTTCTTAATGTAACTGATACATCTCTAATATTAGGAAAATAAGTTCAGTTCCAAGTAAATGATTACATTTTTCTAAGCTCAAGTCTAAATGTGCAAGTGTTTATACCAAGTGAATGCAGATAATTGTTCACATGTGAAACATATTAGTAGTCCTTGACATTTCACCTTGGTCTGGGATGCCGGAAGCCTTCAGATCCAGCAACTGCTTGACGCATGTATATGTTTGTGTGTTTACTGTCATCTAACTTTTCACAACCCCCCCCCCTGCTGGGCAGGAATAATCTCTTCATTGCACAGGACGTCAGGTGTGAAGGGACGCTGGAGCACAGGACCGCAGCAGGCTGTGAGGGCGTCTGTACGTAAGAAACCGGAGGCACTCTGAACCCTCAGTGACGTGGAAGGCAAGGCATCCCAAGCTCTACAGCAGCGTCTGAACAGGACAGGGAGGGAAGCGGAAGTAACAGAGTGGGGAACACACGGCTGTCTCGTCCAAAGGACCAGGCTTTTGGGTGGTGTTGGTGGTTGGTGTTCTAGCTGCCGGGCAACACGGGGTCAGAGACGTGCCTCTGGATCTCCTGCAGCTCTGTGGAGGTCTCCAGGTGCTCAGGGAGGGAGGGGAAGCGCTGGCTGCCACATAGCAGTCCAGGATGCTCTTGGGCCCCTGACAACTGAGGAGGGTTGAGGTACACAGAGGGCAGATGTGGTGGGTCAGCCTCTGGTGACATGGACACAGTGTCATCAGAGGCCACAGTGAGGTGGATCCCGCTGGACAGGGAGTCCTTGGATTTGTGCTTGAAGTCAGAATCTGGACTCTGAAAGAGAGAGAAGGATTAAGACTCAAACGGGACTAGTTTGGTGTGGCGTCCAGTTCAACATCTTGGGAAGTACTCTACGACTAATCTTTATTATGGATTATGTTTTTTCAGAATGAACTTATTCATTGTTTGATCAATAAAGTGTAACTTAAAAATAAAGAAAAACAATGTTTTTAGTTTTTTATCACATAAGCAGCAAATTATCACGACGGAGATGTTGGAAACAATGAATCTTTCGTCAATTTTGTCTTCAAAAGAAAATAAATTCTCAAAAGGTTTCTGTAGATCGACTAATTGATCATTTGTTCCTGACTTGATCTACTCTGAGAATTGTTTGACATTTTAGGAAAATATGCTTTATTTGCTTTCTAGCTTGACACCACTCTCATGTCTATGTAGTTAGAGCTAGTTGCCGATTAAGTTAGCTTAGCTTAGCTTAAAGACTGGAAATGATCCAGGAAGTTACTGGTCGCAGCCAAGAACACAGAACGACAGTTTTTGTCTGGATTAAACACATGAGATAATATGTTAATTAGGGAACTTTAGAGGCACTGGTAGGTTGATTTTATTACCTTTGGGCAGAGAAAGAAAAAACGTATTTCGCCCCAAATGTCAAACTATTCCTTTACAAATTAATTTACAAATTATTTACACAATACCATTCCTTTAATTTACAAGTTAAAGGACTGACAGCTCTACAAAAAGTCCAGTGTCCTTGATGTCGCCGTATTTTATGACCCCAGAGCAGCATGTGATAACTGCAGTGTGCAAACTGAACACGACACCTGTAGGAGTGAGGCAGTGCTGTCGATCTGTACTGGCTGGATTGGAGGGACAGTGTGGATTGTGGGTGCTCCGGTGCTGTACAGGGTGGTGGGGTGAGGCGGGTGAGGGCTGGGGGACACCGCGCTGTAGGCCGGAGGCACCGGGGCCATCTGCCTCTGCAGGAGCTGCAGGATCACATTGATGTCTGCTGTCATACGGGTCTCCAGCCTTGGAGGGATAAAGACAGACATCAGGAATGTATCTTCACGATCAGAAAAACAAACTATTCAAAGTTCTATTGATGTTGTTTTGATGGAACGCTTCATATCTTTTTATAGTGCTGCTTGGTCAGACATGTCCACTAGGTTTCTTTCTTGTCGTCTGTACTGTATGTCGCTGTCTCACACACATCTCACACTGATGACTGACTTTACAGAGAATTTTACATTTACATTTAAGCATTTAGCAGACGCTTTTTATCCAAAGTGACTTCCAAATAAGAGCTTTACATAAAGTGCATAGAACCATGATCGAAACAACAAGATGTCTCATCAGACTTGTGAGGGCTGGTGATTAATTTTCCTACATTTTTCAGTCTCAAACTTTTCCCTTTCGTATCTTTATCTGTATTTCCCTCCTCCTCTCTCTCCTCTCTTTCATCTCACATTAACACTAAACACAAAAGCAGCTGGAAGTGATGTGCAAACACAGCAGGAGAGGAAGGGAGGAGTGCAAACATGAGTCATTGAGTAGTCACGAAAGCCACTACATACAGGCTACAAGTATGAAGGGGGTATAGCTCAGTGGTAGAGCATTTGACTGCAGATCAAGAGGTCCCCGGTTCAAATCCGGGTGCCCCCTAGATCAATTCTCTCTTTTCATCTACACACAAAAGAAAAGCAATTCACCGGTTTAACTGGGACTGCAGCAGCTCCAGTCTGGACTCCAGCTCACTGGGCTGCTCCTCAGCGCAGGGTGGAGGGTGGAAACTGGCCCTGACTGAGGACGCTCGTCTCTGGCTCTCTGAGAACTGGCTGGATCTGCGGTCTGGCCAGTAGCCATACAGGCCCGACATGCTGAGAGGAGCTGCTGCTGTGAAGAGGAAGAATCCTCCTTTAACACTTTATTATGTGTTATTTAATAAAACCATGCCATCTAGGAGGAGCAGTTTGTGTCGCCTTAACAGAGGTTCTTAGGTTTTTATTTTTAAATTTTCATATGATGTATTTTTATTCCAGCTTTGGTGTAGTTTTACTACTTTTAGTGCGGGCAGCATTTTTGTTATTTGCAATTTTTTTGTTTCTTTATTTTAACCTGTTGTTTTGTTGCAGATGTCACTTTCACTTTTCTTCTTTATAGTTTTAGTTTTTTTCTGGTACACCTCTAAAATGTTTTCAGGCTCTATGAAGGTGAAGGTATTGAAGGTAGTCATTACCTGAGTAAGGTGGTCCCCCAAGGTCTACAGGAGGTCCCATCCCAGCTGAGGGGCCACTGTGAGGCAGGAGATTGACCACTGCTGGGGGGTAGTCTCTGGTGTCACCCCCGGGGGGGTACAGCTCTCCCTTGCTGTGTCCCATTGGCTTCATCTCCTCATCACTAGACTGCGAACAGATGCTACCACTGCTGCAGAGGTCTTCCCAATGGGCTCCCGCCATCGTGCCCCGGTGGTGGTTTGCCATGGGACAGGACTGATCGGGGTAAGAGTCCTCCCGGTCCATGCCGTCTGTGCAGACAGGCCACAGGACAGCCAGGATAAGACAATACGGAGATAAGACAGAACAGAAACACGTGGATATTTGTTATGTGTCCCTCACTTACCTGGTCGGTTACGACGACGCAGGGAGCTTCTGCGATGCCTCGTCCGGCGGTAGCCACATTCAGAGTCCCTGCCCGGCGTTGGCTGGTTTATTCTATCTGCCTGATACATATCAGCTTCAGTAATTCAAAAATACACACCGGATCTCATACTAAAAGTATACATTCTTGGACTGTCTTCTTGGACTGCACTCACATCTCTCAGGTTGAAGGTGATCTCCAAGTTGTTCCAGAACATGTCGGAGAAGTCGGGATACATGTCCAGCACTTCCAGCAGGTCGTCTCTCAGGATCTTGTGAAGGTCGCAGTAGGTCAGAGCCCTGACGTCAGCGCTGGATTTACCTGGCCTCCCGTACAGACTGATGGACTCACCAAAGATGTCGTTCTTTCCTACACAATCCACAGCAAAAGGAAAGACAAGCGTGGGGATGAGAGGAACAGTCAATCAATGTGTGACCAAGTGAGCAAGCCACTGCGAGTAATAGTGAAAATATTTGACTGACAACATTTTGATGGATGAATCTGATCCAAAAACAAATGAAAAGCAAAGCATTAGAGTGACACTGATCTTCAACAACACTGCTGCTTCACACAAATGGCTCCCCTCAAACACAGCTGAAAAAGAAATGACCTATGCAGCCTGGACGTGAGTGCTGGCCCTATTGATGATCAATGCCACTGTGGAATGGAAGTGGAGCTGTGCCCAAACACCTCTGGCAACACAACAGTGTGTGTGTGTGTGTGTGTGTGTGTGTGTGTGTGTGTGTGTCGTGCAACGTAAAGAGCAGTGTGAGTTGTGGCTTGTGGAAGAGATGAGAGGATGGAAGAACAAACAGATAAAAAAAAGTGACAAAAGAGGGAGGAAAAAATCCATTATCATATAATTTTATAATAAAATATGAAATTATTGATTTCATCTTCTGCAGTGAAAATGAAGCTGTCATCTTACAGTTTGGTTGTATTTAATGGGTACTGGTAATTACTATTAGCATTTTATAAGTGAAATGATTTGTTGAGTTTTTAAATGACAGACTGATAATGAAAATAATGGCTGATTTACAACTCCCACTCTGGCTCGCAGCTCACCTAGTATGGCCACAACCACATTGTCCCTGAGGATTTCTATAGAGCCTCTGGAAATGAAGTAGAGGGCGGTGAGAATGTCCCCACAGTGGACCAGAGTGTCGCCCGGCGGAGCGTGGGTGGTCTTGAATCGCATGGCCAGAGCCCGCAGGCAGCCTTTGTTGGCGCCTCGAAAAGCTTTGCAGTTCTGCAGCAAGGTGCGGTTCAAATGGAGGCAGATGTCAGCCTGTAGACACTCAGGGAAACCCTTTAAAACCTGCACGGCAACAGAAGGAGCAGAGGGTTAATCTGATGCAAACCATTCCCCGTGTAATTTTTCATTTCACCCACACCTGTTTGTCTTGTGTCTTTAAAACCATATAATCAACTAGAGGAAAATGAATCTGAAAGGTACGTAAAAGAACAGAGAGGAGAGAGAAGGAGAGCAATGTGTCACATTGATTCAGGCCGAGCACAAAGGGCAGTAGCTCCAAGTGATTATCTATTCTCACATTGAATTGGCAGGCACTAATGCTGCTCTCTGGCTGCAGCGTGCTCTGGTGCTGTTGGCAGGCCGATCCCAAGCAGCGATATGACGCACATCATCACTGAAAAGTCTCCCAATGCAGCAGCCTCAGTGGAAACACTCGTATGTGTGTTTAAAAGAGAAGGGGGCACCTGGAGATGAAGTGGGGAACTCTTGATCAGCAGTCAAATGCTCGACCACTGAGCTATGCCCCCTACTAAACCCTGAGCCCGGGATCTACACGATCTACCCCAAAACATGGTTCAAATAGATGATAAAAAGTTGGAAGGCAAAGATTTTAAACTTACTTTTTCTCATTCTGGGTTTGTGTTCACTCGAGTATAAGGTTAGAGGAAAGTTCAGTGTGGGAAAACTGGGTCATTGCAGCAGCAAAGAACAAGGTGAACAACCCATGTAGGTCAAACACAGAATATCAAAGGTAACGCTGCAACAAAGGCTTATTTAAAAAGTCAACCTGAGGAAAACAAGCGTGCAATACATGTGATTTTTGTAAGGTTGTACATTTTTTTTACCAATTTCAGTGTCTAGAATTTGTTCTTTCAATGAAACATTTTGAAGATAGAACAACAAATGCATATATAGTCCTACGGTATCTGCTGATACAAATAAGTAGATGTTGGCACTTTACATGGCTCGAGGTCTGATTGAGGCACAATAAATATGCAGAAATCAAATATGCATCGTCAGCTCTTCTCAGTATTTCTTCCAGCTGAGCGGACAGTGTAGCAGTTGTGGTTTGGGATTAGGTAGACAAAAGGTAGGCGAAGGGGGCACCCAGATTTGAACTGGGGACCTCTTGATCTGCAGTCAAATGCTCTACCGCTGAGCTATACCCCCGCATGCATGAAGAGCTGGAGAACCAAAACACCAATTTGCAAGTGAAACAGAATCTTTCTAAACTGTCTTTCTAGTTGTTACCCAAAACAGAGAGCTCTTGCCTCTTGTGAACCCGACTGTGTGTGTGTGTGTGTGTGTGTGTGCGTGTGTGCGTGCATGAATGTCCACGACTCACAGCGTTCATGTCGATGCCGTTGGTGTAGGACCAGGCGTGTTGGAAGTACTCCTCCAGCCTCTGTCTCAGGCCTCCTGGGATCTGGTGGAAACGGATGAACTCTTTGACCCGCAGCATCTGGGTGTGGTAGCGGGCCGTGCCGGAGTACAGTCTCTGAATGATGGCCGACACGTTACCAAAGATACTGGCGTACATCAGAGCTGCACAGGACAGATGACAGAAATGCTGTATTTTGGAGGAATTGATGATACCAACATGGATAAATGTATGCAATTAAGCAAATAAATCCTTTGTCAACATGCTGAAATTACTTTTGTAAAACAAATTAATTTTACAAAATAGATCATATAAACACAATATTGAAGGATGAAACTCGGGTTGTTACTTTGGTTATCTAAAGTATTATATTTAAGAGCAGACTGGGCGTTTCATTAAAGTATTAGCTACTGGATTGTTATGCTAATAACTCTAAAAAGGTCTTTTAGATTGGCCGTATAAAAAAAACCATGTTGTTAGAGTATCTATTTAATTGTCTGATAATCAGATTACTGTCTGGTTTTAAGATGGAATATACTACACCAGAGTTTCATGTATAATCAAATCCAGTACATGCAATGGGTCACTCTGTCATGATTCCTGTATTTCAGTGGAAAGTGAAAGTGTCACATTATGGTCTATATCTGGATTTCAGACTCACTCCCACTCTACTCACAGCCAATGAGCATAACACAGATGGAGAAGATCTTCTCTGGGTTGGTGTTGGGTGAGACGTTCCCAAAGCCCACACTGGTCAGGCTGCTGAAGGTGAAGTACAGGGCTGTGACATACTTGTCCTTAATGGAGGGGCCTGAGGCTGCGTCACTGTCATTGTACTGTTTCCCGATCTGATCAGCCAGGTTGTCCAGCCAGCCGATCTTCATGCCTCCGATGCGGGCCGAGCCTGTGCGCTCCACGTTGCCAATGGCATACCAGATACAGGCCAGCCAATGAGCGATGAGGGCGAAGGTGCACATGAGGAGGAACAGGACGGCAGCTCCATATTCTGAGTAACGGTCCAACTTCCTGGCCACTCGTACCAACCTCAGCAGTCTGGCTGTTTTCAGCAAGCCAATCAGAGTGGTTGTCTGAGGCTGGTGGACAGAAAGTAGACTTCATGTTGGTGATATTTTGTGCCAGTGTAAAATACTCTTTTGCTGCAGATATGAAGTGTATTGAGACTTAAATGGGATGTTCTAGCGTGCAAGGAATTGACATAGAAGATATAAAAGCACAGATTAAATTATTAGTCAAAATAAAGCAAAAACCTTACTAACCTACAGAATAATGACCTGACACTCAGTCTCCGACAACCCACCACGATGATCTCATAAACACTCTGAAAGCTGGACCAATCAGTGAACTATGCAAATACGTTGAGGCAACAGATGGATTCATAAAACGCAGCAAACTACTGTTTAAAGTAGTTGTTGTTTATCTAAAGTCATCCTCATTTCTTCAAATTAATTCAATAACCAACTTTGGTCGACGTTATGGAGGAAGTTTGACATTGTCAGAACAGCTGCCGTGTTTTCCCAGTTTGCAATTCAGAAGACGTGTTACATCTGTAACTCAAAAGGGTTTCTAAAAGAGAGGGAAACATATTTATTGAGGTTTTCTGTCCATATTATCGACTCTAACTACTCGACCATAAAAATGAACACCTTGTGATTTTTGCCTTTATTTGATAGGGACATTGATGTATGACACGTATCCTGTACCATGTAAATATGTAAATAACTGTTTTGTTAGGATTCAACAGGTCAGATGAGAGTGTGGACAGGATTTCAGGCTGCTAAATACCAACAGACCTTTTTTACAGCAGACATTTTGTTAATTGGGCCTTCTGTCTGTTGTAAATATTTATTTTTAGCTTTGTCTGACAACACTGGGAGAAGTAAAACAGTCTCTCTCACCTCCTCAGAACCAGAGCGGAATATGAGCAGATCGAAGGGGATGGCGGCCACGATGTCGATGAGGAACCAGCCCTTGAAGTAGTGCTGTGCGATGCGTCCCGGGTGGCTGACCACCTCGTCGTTGTGGTTGACGTAGGTGGTCCTGAAGTTGATGAGGATGTCCACGATGAACATGACGTCCACCACCAGGTCCACCACGTTCAGCGGGTTGCAGGTGTAGCCGCAGGTTCTCCTCCGCTCCTCCTCCACCTCGTTGAGAAGGAAGGCGGCCGAGTACGGCGTGAAGATGGCGGTGTAGATGACCAGCAGCAGGATGACCCAGTCCCATACCGCTTTGAAGGGGCTGTAGTGAAGGATGGTCCATTTATGGATGCGTGGGGCCTGGAGCTTGTACTCTGGCAGCACATCAGCACCAAGGGACAACACCTGAGAAGAGAGGGACAGGACGGTGAGGATGTTACTAATAATGGAGGTACAACAGTCCATACAATCCATAACTAGTGGACAGTGCTCTTATAAGGACTGAGTTACTTCAAGTTACTTCACGAGGCACACATTTCAAACAGGAACAGGAGGATTTGGGAGGTGTGCCCATTAGTTGATTTATCTGTTAGGAGATGAGAACATGGAGAGTGCCCACTGCTTACACTTTAGTAAACACTTTGATGAGAAAGAGCAGGAGGCTAACATTTCCCAAAAGTATAAAAGTGACTTTGCAACAAAAAGTTGAGATTTTTATTCATTGGTCAATCAATAACGTCTAATTATCATGATCAGTATCAATATCATTAACTAAATATAGCTTTCAGGAGTTTACATTTTTCAGCAGGTTTAATATTCAGGCACTGCACTCGTAATTCACTCTCCACTTTCACTTTGTGTGTGAGCAGCATAGACTCTGTGTAAAGATGACATGTTTTACAAACAGTCGATGGTAAAGAAGGAAAATATTGTAGTTTTTAATGGTTTAAAACAATATGTTGTTTTTATTTTATATGTAATCTTCTACACAAAACAACCAAACCAAATCTTCATCATTTGTTAATGCAAACTTAACACTTGTTGCAGATGCTTCATAATAAAATCCTTCTAGAGAAATAGTTTTGCAGGAAGCAGCAAGTGTTGACGTCACCAGCAGTAGCTTTAAGTTCTGGTCTAAATCAGTACAGACAACAAACTCCATCCCCAACTTTGAATAAAGTAAAGCCTCGTGTGACAGACACACTTCCTTCTTCCTTCTTCTCATGGAAAGATGTAATCATGTAAAAAGACATTGTGTGAGCCAAACCAAGCGGTAGAAAGTAAGGTGTCAAAACATGTCTGTCACTTCACTTCAAGTGAGGCACCAAAAATCTTAAATATTTATTATTCACACAATAAAACAGCTGTTATTCCGGGCAGGATAATGTGCATGCATAAACTGGAAGCTGCTGCACACAATATGTTACCGGCTCTAACGTTTAATGTTGAAGGAAAGTAACAACTTTCTCAGAAAGATTCTCACCAAGTTTGGCAGATGAAAATGTAACAGGCCTTTAAGGGCAACACATCACACCCAGTTTCTCAATATGCTACATGTTTAATGCAGCAAAAGGAACAGAAACAGCTCCAGCCTTTAGCCAGGCAAAAAAGACCAATATCTCCATCCAGTGTAAACACCACTCCCTGAGTGGTTTGTCTAATTAACAGGCAGACCAACACCAAACAGTCAAGAGTGAATGAGACATTAAGGCGGTAATAAATAAGATCCCACTGACCGGCACGACAATTAGAGCCTCCAAGTCTACGCTCTCATCCTGGTGTCGACCACAGCAGCAGAGCAGGAGGCTCCTCCAAACCCTCTGCAGCCCTACCTGCCGGCTGCGCAGCGGCCACCTCCTCTCCTGCATCCCTGTCTTGCAGCTCGGCTCTAGCAGAGTCACTGCGTAGCTCGTTCCTCTCTCCACAGGAACTTCACTAAGTCAAAGTGCCCACTGCAGCCTCACCTGCCTCTGTTGCACCATGTGAGCCCATTTAATCGAGACCATGTGACCCCTCCTACCAGGGTTCTGTTAAATAAAGTGCCGGCATCGATTGGGCGCCATGCAGAGGAGTGATTTTAGTTAATTCTTGTTAATTTCAAGGTCATGGCTCTGTGCGACCGATTTAACAATCTTTGCTGGTGTGAAAATGCTCTCCTTTAACAAACTGTATATTTCCGATGCCCCATACATCCCATAAACATCTACACTAACTAAAATGCTTATGTAAAAAATGCTGTTAGTGCTCTGTTGTCCATCTCCTCACAGAGAGGCTAAACCCTCATTTTGCATTTAATTTGCATAATTATGGTCATAGTCACCATGACAAAACAAGCTGGACTTGTATGACGAGTAGCTGCGGTGCCGCTACAACCAAACACTCCACTAAACTCACAGTCACCACAAGTAAAGTCTAGCATGGTAGCGTCTAAAAAAAACATATTTCCCCGAAAAATGCAAATTTCTTTCCACGTTCCCAGCTTAGATGAAAACAGTGGCCAGAAATAGTGAAAGTCAATTGCTTCTCAAGGATAAAGTACTCCACAATAACAGTTACTAAATGTGTACTTGGCCTTATTTGGTGAACAAAAAAGCAGTGTGGGGAAAAATGAAGTTGGACCTTCACTAGGAATAACCAAGGCTTGTATGGTTTCCCTCATGGCATGCAGAGGGATGTTGGCTTCTGCTCTTATTCAACCTGTTTTGTGTAGACAGACAGTGTACAGTATTTGGAAACGAGGTTCAGGTGGGAAACTGCACTGGATTCATTGAATTCTTCTAACACAATAACCTGTGGCCGTTCTTTGTGTGTCAGCAAGTGACCACAGCAGCTGAACAGATGTGAAAAGACAACATAGTAATGAGAATGTAAACACATGCGCAAAGGTTCACTCATCCAATAAATGTTAAGTTATTGATGTTGTCCACAGCTCTGTTTCCTAATGATGGATAGAGAACAACTGCCACCACCAGCTTGCACGCAACAGCTCTCCGTCACTGCTCTGACTTTATGATTAACACAGCAAGAGTCTCCCGTTTATGCATTTTCACATGTATTAGATTGAAAAGACAGTGGAGGTGTGAACAGAACTGAACAGGATATAACTTATGAACGCCAGAGTGAAATATATGAAATTGTTGTTTCTAGGGCATTAAAAGCTTGCATACTAAATATTCACAGTCATAAAAGCACAGACATGATTCTGGATTGAAGTTTATCTGCTATGAAAACAAAAAAAGCACACATTGATCCTTACTTTTGAATAAATCCACAATGCAAAGTGCAAACTCATTTTTTCTTGCAAATAAAGAACTTCAGCAAACATAAATCTAACTTTTCTGCCAGCGCATCATCTTATTCCTCTCTAAACATTAACACAACACCTATTTCTTTACTCATTGAGGTTTACCCTTTCATTAAACATAAACTCAAAAATGTCCAAACACACAGACAGGACCTTGGTGACATGGCATCAGCTTAACCTGGATGAAGCGGATGCTGCTCACCTGTGGAGCTACAGGAGATAAGCAGGAAGGGAAAGGCGGAGGATGAAGACAGAGAGAAGGAGGAAGAGGAGGAAAAGCTACAACAGCTGCAAACAAACAAGGAGGTGGAGCTGAAAAAGGAAGGTTAGAGTTTAAGGAAGACACCAGGGAGCTTGAGAGACCCAGAAAGGCTGAGGTACTCACAGGCTGCAGTTTATGCTTGAAGCTCATGGTGAAGCGCTCCACAGGATAAACAGCGGGAGAAGACTGCGAGAGAGAGAGAGAGAGAGAGAGAGAGAGAGAGAGAGGGAGAAAGTCTGTATCTCCCTCCCTCTTGCTCCCTCGCTCATCCTCCCTGCCTGTAGCCCAGCCCTCACAGCGGGATCCTCTTTCAAACATAAAAAAAATGATCCGGTGGCTCTGTGAATGATCCATCTCCTCGTCTGGTGCTCAACATGCGATAAGTGCTAAAAGTCACAGTGGGACCTGCTCGATGGGACAAAACACAGCTTGACCTCTAACACCACGAAACACTCAGGTTTTAATTGAACTATGACAGCAGAGCTTTCCTTTTGCACTCTACTGTATATCCTGCAGCCGGATTTATGGTAAATACACTGTGTGACAACAACACCACTTGTTTTGTGTGTTTGTTTGTTTGTTTGTTTTTGTTTTGCTAAATCCACTGTGAATCCTGGAATATATTTTACTTTTTAAGTCAAACTTATTTGTTTTAACTAGTGTTGTAATATTGGAGGACTGGCATACATGATTTGAATTTTTCTAAATTATTGGATAGTTTATTTATTTAGTTATGTTTGTGAAGTCCCAAGGATAATTAATCATTATCCATTGGATAATCAAATTGGTTGCATTTAAAGAAACTTGAAACAACCTCGTATTCCACTCTGATGAACCAAAGACGTTTGGAGGAATTAACATAGTATGTTGGAGTCATGCAACCTCCTCAATGTATTCTGATCAACGTGTAATGTCTCTAACACACCAAGTGATGGCTGATCAATCAGTATGTTTATATCACAGCACTTTGTGAATATAAACCTGCTTAGCACACACCTCAACACATTCTACTGGCGCTACCTTTTAAAAGCACATTTTAAATTCAAACTGCATCCAGATTTCTCCACAGTCTCCTGCGGTACGCTTGTTCAAAGCCAGGGGGCACTATATAAACACTCTTTTGCTTTCCCAAAACACACACACACACACACACAGACACACACACACACACTCTCTCTCTCTCACACATACACACACACACACACACACACACACACACACACACACACACACACACACACTACAGTTACAGTGTGCCGGGGCTTCTCTACAGTTACCAGTCTTTTACAAGCTACAGCATAATCAATCACGCTGTGTGCTTCATGTTATGCAGACAAATCAATACGAACAAAGATCAATGACAATCTTCATTTCCCTTTCTGTAAGGTGCCAATCGAAATCCAATTATAAAGGCAGGATAATGAACATTTTTATTGTATAACTGAACATAACCAAAAGTAAAGGCACATTACAAGCTTTAAGTAAACACACAATGATAAAACTTGCACTTGGTTTGGTTATTGATCACTGATCAGTTTGTTCCCACGTGGCAGCAGCAACAATTGCTGTGACCTGAAACCTGACCTGCAGGGCTTGGCATTCGTCTGTGACCCCACGACTATGATACCAGTGCGAGTCAGCTGTTTTAACAGAAACTCAAACTGGCACCGGCATGAAGACGGCTAGAGGGGACTGCAGTGGGATTTAGAGGGCAGCTGGAGGTTTGACAGCTGCACAGAGAGCACGCCCGCTACCCTCCACTTCCATTAGCTGCAGAGGCAAAGGTCACTGGCAGCGTCAAGCCACCGAGTGCCGCTCAATAGCCTCGCAGCCGTCGCCCCTTTTTACTCGCTTTCATAACGACATCTCACCAGAACCCCTCTCCACTCACCGCTTCACCGACAATCACTGTGATCACTACACACCCACACAAACTCCATATACGTCCTCAATATTAAGTGCCCCTTCTCTATAATGCATACTGCTTTACATTATCAAGTATTATGTAACAATACCTCAGGTGGTGTGTAAAAACCTCTTCTAACTAACACAATATAAATGACTTTTTACAGTAAACAAATGCTTATTCTATGTCTTTCTTAATAACTAAAAAATACAGATTTATTCTAGTCAGTTAATGTGTTTCTGTTTCTGGTTTGCTTGAATTGAAAAAGTGCATCTGTGGCACCAGAAACGTTCCCCTCCCCTCAAAGAAGTGTGTTTCATTGTTATGAAAGTTTCTCATTTTAACATGGGTGCATACAAACATGATTTGTTTGATGACTAGCATAGAAAACCTTTGGCCCAATATGCAACTTACACAAGTGTGATGTGGAAACTTGAAGCCTGCAGTGCACAACTTTTAAATATTAATAGTTTCTGAATGTTTTAATGAGAAGGGAAAATGCAATTTAATTGTTAATGTGGAAAAACTATATGAGACACAAATTATTATTCATTTTTATATGTTTTAATTAATAAATGTCTGGAGGAGATCTTTCAAATGATTCCACTGCAAATCTAAATGAATTGAGCAGATATCACACTACTACATAGAGTGCTGCAATAGGTCCAAACATACAAAAGACAATACTAAAAGTGTAGTATTGTGTTTGTCATCAAACCAAATAAAATGTCTGCAAAGGCTGCCAGATAATTCATCATTTTTAATGCAGTTTAATCTGTTTATAATGTCTAGTAGCCAGAAATAATATCACAAGAGGTAGTAGTTCTTTTATACAGTTTGTTATAAAACAGCTGCTGGAGTGAAGTCAAAATATCTCGGCAGTTTGTTTTGACTAAAAACAAGATTTAAAGTCTCAGTTCTGCACTAAATTGCTGCTAAGATGAAGAAGACCTGAGGAAGACCGTGTGTGTGGTCCATCACCAGGAGACACAGCAGAGACAGATAGCTGTAATAACTATTCTAAAACAAAGACAAACTCTCCACTGCCATGCTAACGCAGAGGAGCGCTCACTTTGTATCCAAACTTGTACATGACGTCAGCGGAGTTGAGATATCCAGTGAAGTGTTGTGCCAGACCTGATAGGAGGCCTTCTGCTCGCCCAGGCACTTTTTCCAGAGCCACAGAAGCCACGTTGCTTCCGCATTGTGCAGCGAGTCACAGCCGGCTGTCGATACCACTCTCCCTCCCGGTGGGAACAAGTAAGATCTCACCACCACCAAGGCAGCAGCATTCAATCATACAGGAACAGTTCTGTGCAAACAGCATTCAAACTGGACCTATTGATAAACAATACACACACTACCAGAAGCTACGCTAGACTAATGCCTGTTAAGTGTCGTCATGGTGTTCTATCAGTGTATTGTTAGTGCTGTATAATGTTTATTCCTTAATATATATCCTCTACAAATGCAAAAACAAAAGCTCCATTTAGCACACATAGTGATAGTCAGTCATGCTGAATGTGGGATGGTGGTCATTATTTCTGGAGAATACCTAAATCCTGCCTGGGCTTTATTCCGATTTGAACAGTGATGAAGTGAAGTGCCTGCAGGCAGACTCTGTTCTGTCTATAGGTTAAGTGCCAACAGATTTAGCAGGAAAGCTGGCAGCGACAGTCGCCTAAATTTGGTAGCATTTGCACATTGTGTTCAAATGTTGTGTCCTTCATGAATTTGGCAACCAGGGACAGAAAAACTGTATCAAATATCATGCAATGCCATCTCAGTCCAAATTTAGGGAAGACTGCATGGCGTCTACTTTGATTCAACTTCAAGAGAGAGAAAATGAAGAGTTCAAGAGATTCTTCAAAGAAGCAGGTTTACTGACTTATCTGGATTACTTTACTGAGTAACACCTGGACCAATTCTTTTTTAATTCAATCAACACAGACTCCAGATTACCCAGACAACCTGCTTCTTATAAGATGCTCGACGACTTATAAAACTTTAAATGTAAAATACTTTACAGATTCCAGATTTCCAGCTTTTCTGCTAAGAAGTGGATCAACTGGGCCAAAACATTTCCTCTTTGGCTCAGGCGGCTTGGAAAGAGTCATCTGACCTTTGTGGAAGCCCCTCAGATAATCTGGGTTAATGTGATGCACCGAGGGAGCCCCACAGTGTCCGTGAGTGTGTGTTTGTGCACATGTGTAAAGTAACAATACTGTACTGTTACAGTACTTGCTTTATCTGTTTTTATATTTTTTATATTCATATATTGTAATTTTAAACTATATTTTTAGCAACACAGATAACTAGTGTTTTTTCAACATTAACTTAAAATGTTCTCAAAGTGAGGAGGAGCACGTACCGCTTTAATCTAATCTCAAAAATACTCAAATTTTTTGAATTTCACACTCGTATAGCGGCCATTTTCCACATGCAGCACTGTTACTTTTAATATCTGAGCACATTTTAGATTTAATACTTCTTTACTTTTACTTAAGTCAGATTTTAAAAGCAGAAACGTTTCATTTTTTATTGCGTTTTATTTTCCATTGTGGTTCTTCTTCTGAAGTACTAGTGTGCCAAACGGCGTACTGTGCTGTGATGACAGGTGGCTGATGAGCGTGTTCTGCTGCTGGTGCCATAGATGTCACACCTCAGGTGAGATTATTCCTTCACACTTTCACCCTGTGACTGCAGATGTCATTTAGCATCTTCAGTGAGCCAGAAGCAGAAACCATTTATAGAAATCTTTGTCTGAACTCTCTTTGTGCAGAGACAATGACTGGATGTGACAGTGCCGGGAGATCAACTACAACAACGGCCAACAACCTGAACTTATCAACCAGGACGGCACGAGAAGTAACGTGATGTGATTGATTGATTCATTTTCCCAATGAGCAGATTGACAAATGTCGAAAACAAAGCTAACTCTGAGACTGAACTTGACTTGAAGTTATCAAACAACATTAATCTTATTGCAAAAGATCATCCATCCTACACTAAACTCTTAAATTCTATTTTTTTTGAAACAAGCTAAAAATAAATAAAAATATGCAAATAGCTTCAGATCATTTTCCAATAACTTCCGAGATAAAACACCGTTGACACCAGAACATGTTTGAAAAAGGGCAAACTTCACTGAGAAGAAGAGCAATTATCTCACTTCACAGGCAGAATGTGTTCTTGTTTTAAAAAGATAAGTCACATTAGGTTTAATCTGGTTTCAACTGACTTTTTCCCCCATTGTACTCAATCCACGACAGCCGTTCTGTGGGTGTAGACACATCCATTACTACTATGAGGACAAGAACATTGTTCCTTTTTCATTACAGTCATTCAGCTCACAAGGAGGCTCTCCGACGAGGAAAGTTATTTCAGATTTTGAAAATAAGCTGCCGCAATTCATGGGGTGAAACCATGAAAGTCATTCATGGGAAATAAAAACTTCAAATTAATGCATCAGAAGAATAATCTTAAACTTTCTATAAAAAAATGATAAGCAGGACCCCAGTAGATATGACCACATAATAACTGTGCAAAGAGAGAAATAAAGATGAAAGCTATCATCTCTCTGTTTTCATTGACATGATAAAGGACTCGTCTTACCTGCGTGACCTGAGTGACCTTCTCTGTGACGTTCTGGGTTCGGTCTTTAATCTTGCTGGGTGCAATGATTTCAATCTCTGTGGGCGAAGGCGGTCTCATTCGGTCCGAGCCGAAGGTGAGCGTAACCTGAGGGATGCGGCCGACGGTCCGAAGTCTCATCAGGTCCGAGTCCGACGTGGAGTTCAGAGCACTGGGCTTCAGATCTGCAGCAGAGAGCGGCGACATAAACATGTCAAGGAAAATAAAGTGTAAGAAAAAGAAAACATAGAAAACTAATATCTGAAAATGTTATTGTTTAGTTTTCAAATGTTAATCCAATGATATACTTCGAAATCAGTGCATCTAAAAGAGTCCAGGTTTGAAGGACAAATCATGACCACATTTTAAAACAAATATATACCACAGAACAAAATGTTTATCCAGTGTTTCTTGCACTCAGCAGGGGAATCAGGACAGACTGCATTTCCCCTCAGCCTCAAAGACACAGATGGACCTTCAAATGTGCTGAAAATGTGGCAGACAGAGTGAGAGTCCAGAGTTTAACTGGAACCTGTATCCTGCACAGAAATATCATTTCCTCACAAAGTATTTCCCCCGAGAGAAGAGGGCGACATATGTGCAGTGACGTGCAATTTGAACACAAATAGAACACAAACCCTGACAACCACAAACACACACACACACACACACACACAGACAGAGGGATTGATTAGTGTTTCTCTGCTGGAACAACCATCAGGCGGCTGCACGTGCTCAGAGCGATGCTCTGTGTGATATTTCTGTCTTCTCTTGTCTGACAGAAAAGATTCTCTCTTTCCTTTGACCAATTTACTGCGTTGTTACAAAAATTGTACCACGGCCCTGGTAAATACTCCTTTCTGATTGGCTGGCAGGTGTGTGTTAAGGCCGTATTATAGGACAACTTGGGTTGTCGCCATGATGATGCCAACCATGAACCTGCAACATCCATGGTTCGGTCCAGCTGGGACCTTTGTGGCATCCCTCTCTTCCTGTCGTCTCTCTAATTAAAGAAAATAATGCCCCAAAATCCACAACTCAAACAGAGTTTCAGCCAACATTTGAGCCACCTCTCTCTGCAAGCTATATTAAATTGCAAGTAATTATAGCATAACAATATAAACAATATAACAATACTGATGCATAATGTAACATTAACTCAGAATATAGAAAAAATACAGCGCTGATAATCTACTGTAATAATATTGGGTCCGGGTAGTAATTATATATTTTTGCTTAATATAGCTTGTGTCCCAGTCACACACTCACTGCTGTTAGTTCGGGGGTCTCCAGGTCCACTGTTCCATTCTGCCCTGATGCCATCAATGTCGTCCAGTGATGAGGCGCGTCGGAGGCTGTGGAAGCTGTCCCGGGAACAGCTCCGAGGTAACGTCCCCCTCGGGAAGGCGATGCCGGGGTCCAGCCGGTCTGTCAGCAGGGAGCGCTGCTTGGTGGACGACTGGGCTGCAGGGGAAGGAGGATCCAGGTCCTGTTCTATCAGAGCTTCTGTCTCAGACTGCATGCAGCTCTCCTTTGACGGGATCCGAAACTCTTTGAGAGGGACTTCCTCGCTGTTTGGCTGTCAGGAACAGAGAACATGTCTCCGGTGTACAAAGAAATCTAAAAAATCACACGCTATGAGTTTTTCTTTGAATAAGACGTTTTTCTGAAGTTTTGTTGTGCGTAGATTTGCAACAGAAAGTAATATTTCATGCCTGCCAAACATCTACGGTCCTGACGCGTTAGTGTGCCTGACGTAGTCCAATACAGTTCCAGTGTCAGGTATGAATACTGCTGGGAAATAGTTTCTCACAAGAACTAATTCATCAAAACAAGAAGTCTAAACAGAAACAGGGGAGGGGAGACTGAGAAGAGAAAGATGAACTCAACAATGGTAGATATTTTTCTCTTTGGTGTCTTTTTGAGCTGATTAATCAGTTCTTAAGTTTCAAACAAAGCTCACTGCTGTTTGAGGTGACCAACGTGACACTGCACAGTGCATACTGAATGGTTGGAATTTCATATGTGAGAAGATTAAACCAAAAGTACGTATGTACTCTTCATGCATGTGTGAAGAACAGTTTGTCAGTGTAGAGGCAGTGGAAGCAGTAAGTCATCACAAAGGCCATGCATGGTGGATATGTAGTGTTTTAGCTGCTGTCACATGTCTAGTACATACAAAAGCAGAAGATCTCCTGTGTGTGTTGTGAGTGTGTGTACACCACCTCACCTGCAGGTAGTCCACTACCACTCCTTCAAACTGATCTTTGGAAAGTGACGGTCGTCGCATGGACCGCAGCACCGGCAGCCTCATCTTCAACCTCCGATTCTGACCTGAAGGGAAAACTTCTGTTATCAAAACTCAAACTGCATCGACTACAAATTATGTTCATATGGAATTATTTTGTATTTTAAAATATGTTTTGGGTGACACTTTTGTCTGGATTTGGTTTTCTTTCTTACTGAATTAAACAGGGAGTTCTTTTTTGTACATGTATAAGTAAAATGCTTACTGAGAACGTCTGTCAGTGACTGGAAACTAAAACTATGTTTAGTTAATAATTAAAATGTCAAAGCTGACAACTATGATGACATGCAACACGTGCAACACACACGATTGATGTAAATCACTGCTACAGTTCTATGCATCAGTGTATCTCAGGAGAGAAGAGAGACTTCCCTAAACTTGAATATACATCATGCAGGAAAGGTATAAGAAAAATGTTGAAGGCTTTACAGTAAATCCATCCTTGGTTGACTCTCTGCCTGAGGCCTGACTTCTTGAGAGAACGATCAATCAGCTCGTGGAAGTCGAGGATGAACATGATGACAACGCCCTCCTCGTTTTTCACAGGGACGATGTCCACCATGCATGGTCTGCAGGTCCCTTTAGATACAGAAAGAGAGAGAGACATGAAGGAAGATAGGGGGCACCTGGATTTGAACCGGGGACCTCTTGATCTGCAGTCAAATGCTCTACCACTGAGCTATACCCCCACACAAGGCACTGTTATCTGATGAGTTTTATGAGGCCATGCTTTTCAGAAAGGTCATAATGGAGTAAACCACAGGAGGGGAAGAGAAAGAGAGAGAGAGAGAATTGGAGGGTGAGAAGGGAGGGATAGAGTTCAAACACTGAAAGCTAAAAAAGGCTAAATGAGCAACACTTCCGTCAGGTCTAACTTCACTCTGCAATCAGTGTGGTCTAAAAATAGAAACGGGGCAGAGAGCAGATCACACAAACACACACTCATACACACAGAGGACCATACACACACACACACACACACACACACTGACTGAGTGCCTGCATTCAGTCCCATTCACTCTGAGAAAACTCTGACAGAAATTTATTCTGGAGGTAAAGAAAAAGAAAATCAGCCTGTGCGAGCAGCCGACTTGCTCCGGATCACATTGTATCCGCTTGTTCGCAAATCTTTCTGCCTGTTCAGTCGGGGAGCTCAGTAGGAAGCAGGAGACAAAACAAATACATGCTTAGTGGAGTTGAGTTGGCATGCTGATCGCATTTCCATGACAACAGCACTCGACTGAATGCCCCATACCCAAATGGCCAAAGTAACAAAGGACACGTGTGTGTTTGTGTCTGTGTGTGTGTGTAAGAAGACAGTAATGTATCTGTGTTTATGGTGGATGTCTGTAATCATACTGGTGTGTTTGCTTGCCTCAGTGCATCGGTGACAGATAAACAGGTGAAGAAGGAGTTAAGCAGTTGCAGGTGACAGAGATCAAGGACGCAAAATGCAGACCTGTGCACAGATCAGTCTGCAACTGCTGGTGACATTAAGATGAAGTCATTAAGTCTGAGAGTGAAGAGGAAATGAAGCTTTGAGAGGAGAGAACATCCAGTAAAATGCCACTGCATGAATCGCAGATCAAAAGATGAAAGATGAAATGTCTCGTGTTTTTTCACTCAGTTCTCTCATTGCAATTTTAATATCACCATCTCTAATTTATTCCTTTTTGCTTCCCCATCTGTGGTAATTATATTTCCATTTGTGCATAACTGACAAAATTATTAATGCCAACATCATCAATGTGCTTTAAAATTGGGTACAAACATTCATGGTTCCCAGGTGATGTATCCTAATGACTTTTCCTCTAGTGCCACCATGAATTGCCATAAAATTTGGTGCACATCTGGCTAATTTGTTCATTTAAAACCAGAGACACTACATCCTGTAAGGACAGATACAGTATTTTATGCCTCAAAGTTGACATACTATCCTAAAAAATATGTACGTTTTTTGTTCCCTCACTTTGTGTACGCTAAAACCTAAAATCTTAGCATCGAGCTCAAGGCCAAACAATCTTCTGGATGCAACAATCTTTTTCTGTGTCTTACCTTCCTTAGCGTAGTAGAGGATCTCCACCTTGCGCTCCTCGGAGCCGAGCAGGGCCTGGGCCAGCTGGGCCAGGGCGCTCTTCATGGTGCCAGGCCCCACTAAGAACTGGCAGGTACAGGACTGCTGCATGATCTCTGACCTGGCAAAACCAAACATCTGGCAGAAGCCTTCGTTGCAGAAGATGATGCCACAGTTCTTCATCTGAGCATTGGCGATCAGAAATTTGCGATCTGAAGGGAGAAAGACGCTTAGGGTCATATTCCAACATTTTTTTTTTTTTACTTGAACATTCAAATTCAAACAATGTACACGTTCAAAACTCCCTATAGTTTAGTATTTCTATAAAGTAAAGTATTTAGCTGTAAATACCATAAAACATAACAGATCACCTGTATCAATAATTTAGGGAATGTTTGTTTTTATTTTAACCTCATGACAGAGAGAAAAGTCAAGTCAAGTAACTTTATTTATACATCCCAACATCACAAATACATATTTATTATGGGGTTTAACAATCTGCACAGCATACAAAACACTCTATAATAAAATACTTACTTTACAGGAAAAAATACCAAAATACATAAAGTGATAACTAAGCAGTGTGGTTTACACATTGCTAAATTGCTAATTGCTAAAACATTTCAAAAGTTATTTACCATTATGAGAAATCATCTGTTGTCTTTTACACTTCCTTACAAAGACAGTGAGCAGTAAGTAAAAAAAAAAAGGTATGAAGTTGAGGTTTAAAGTTAAGTCAAGTGCTGAGGTGGCAGCTGATAAGCAAGCTAGCAATCTTTTAGCATGACATGTTTAGCTGCTGTTAGTTTGTCATGGTTGAATTAAGCTAGTTCCTAATTCTAATGTGATAACAAAACTGAACTACTAAGATTTTAGATGTCAATAATAGATTTTACAGTTAAAGGAAACATGTAGGAAAGAGTAAGGAAATGTAGCCTTAGCTTAGGCTAGCTGTTGCTAACTCACCAGCTTGCTAGCTAACTAAACAGTGTGGGGTTTTAGCTCTGTTATGTAGCTAGCTTTGTAAACATTACTATTACTGTTCCACTTGAATGTATACAGGACATAATACTATTTCATTTGGTAAAACATTTGGTCTGATGTTTAAATTTTGACTGCTTTTTGGCTTTGTAGGACACTGATGAAATAAAGGTTAGGGTATTTATAATACAGTTCCACACTGTCCCTGAACCCTCCACTTCACAATCAGCTGAAGTGGAACAAGCATTAATGAAGTTCACCTTTCCATCATGCTTAATGTTATTGGCGTCACACATAATTTCTCCCAAGAGACTGTGGAGGAGCAGGTGGCCTCTTCAACACAAGAGCCTCAGTGGAGTCACACCTGCTCTCATGGAACTTGTAGGAATTTATATTATATTTTAATATTTTTTAATTAAACTGGAATAATCCACACATTTGCTCACATGCTTATACTGCTTGATTGTCTATTCATTCTGTTAAGTTGTTTCTATATTTTCATTTGCATATATATTGCATACTGTGAATGTTCACTTTTTAGTTTTATATGATTTTCAATGTGTTTTAAGGTATTGTGTTCAAATTTTTGAGCTGCAATTAATTTATTTTGATCCTTGATGTTGACGTTATTTAATGTTATAGCAGTGTGTTTATTTACATGCATAATATATTAATTCTCTCACATTCAAATTGGGAGGAAAACACTTTTCTAAGTGGATGTTAGTTCAATGCAAAGCTGTTTAGCAGTGATGTGTCTTTCCACCAGCACATGACCCTCCTTAATGGGTCAACCACCACCACTAAACTCTCATCCAGCGGGAAACACGATGTCTGTACAGTGTCAGGGGGAAACTGGACCACATAATGGTTTTTCCTGCGATGTCAAACCGTTAGTGCTGAATATCTCCGAGTTACGCTGCACTCAGAAAAATCCTTAATAGTAATTCCAAGCTCATATACCATCCAGTTCCTGTTATTGATGATTGTTATGTACGTGGCATGGTCAGCAGCAACGATGTCAAAAACACTGTCCACCATGAAAGTGAATTAGGACAGCTTTGTTCGAAGGCTGCTAATGGAGGAGTTCAATGAGCTGAATGAAAAGTACATACATATGCAGCCTCTGACTGGCCCTTTTATTATCCTGTGGTGGAAGTGGGTTAAACAGCTCTCCCTGTTTGCTGCCCACACAGATGTGAGGAGGGGACTCTTCTCTCAGCCCCTCTCTCTGAAGAAACAGGGTGAGCTCCTCTGGTGGAAAGCATGCACATCCTGTCCTAAGTCATTATCTGGGGCTCAAAGCGGAATCACTGATCGTCACACCGTTGCTAAGCAGCAGCGCCGTGGCACGTGCCCTCACCTGGTCGTGCACGTACATGTGGCTGCACGTGCACACGTACACACAAACTGATTTTTCTCATAGATTCAAGCATTTTGTCCTCACATCTAATCAGACTGATTGACAGCAGTGAACTATTTCTCCATGTTTGGTCAGTATCTCATCAGGACGTCAGGGTTATTTTCATTACACATCCAGCACACTGTGAGTGGTCCATGGTGAGGTACAAGTAGCCATGGGGACATATACCAGGGAGAAAAGGGTAACACTGACTTGAGAGGTAGACTTTATACATTAGATATAAGGTATAATGTTTTTTGCGTTTTTAAATAAGAAATAATATTTATAAAGATGTGCAATGAGTGATGTACAAAATGTGAACTTTAGGTAAAATGAAGATAAAAATGAACCCCATGGATCAAAAGAAGACATCAAATGCAACCGCCGTGCTTTATCACAGGCCTTATATACGTTTCTCTCTGAATGTGTGAGAGTTGGTCTCTCTTTGTTGCCAGTGGAACATGTGAGTTAATGGAACACGATGTAAGGCATCAGGTGAACACTCACAAACAGGTGCAATAACCCTAAAACATAAAAGGAGCAGTGGGCCGGGGGGGGCAGTCAACATCACTGACAAGAATTAGATGAAATATTCCAGTGTGACATAAACAGCCCCTCAGTCTGCAACCTGCGTGGGAAATGAAACTAGTCTGGACACAATAAAAGCGACCAATCGTGTGAGAAAAATAAAGGATGCATGAGGCTGAGGGTGTAACTGTAACTAACATGATGTGACTAACTTTAATAAGTGAAACAAATAACATCAAAAATGAGGCTTTGGCACAAGATTTTGCCCACATTATTCATTAGTGTAATTTAAAAGGACATGTATTTGTAACAGTGCTGTATTGGAACAATCCTGACACAGATATACTGTACTGTTGGTCCACTTCTCCTCCTGATGATAACCATTAGCTGTCAGAAATCCTTTCCCCTCATAATCCCCCTTTCAACAGAGAAGCTAATGGAAGGCAAATAAAGCTGAAGTCTTCTTAAGCACTTTGTTTGCACACCTGTTCGGGGCTGTCACCTTTATCAGATCAATTAAACGCATTTAAAACCCGTTAACATCATTCAGGAACATTAAAGCGACGTGGCTGCTGTGTGGTGTTCAAAAGTGAATCTTGTGAACATTTGAACGATTTTTCTTGGTTGTTGTTGTTGTTGTTGTCATTGGTGGGTGTTTCATAACCACCATCTGGAGGTCAACTGTGCATCACATGGTCACAACTTCACTCATTTCACTTACTTTGCTCGTCGAATTTCCTGATGATCGTGTCCAGGTAGGTGTTCTGGAGCGCAACATGACCGCGTCTCACAGGCATTTTGGTGCTGAGAGAAAAGACTTCTCCGACACATGAACCTTACTAGTTCAAAAAAAGATTAAATATAATTTGAAGAAAACAATCTGCTTTCACTTGGAGCACGAGCGTCACCAGCAGGTTTGGATATCTCTATCATCAGGCTGATGCTGATGGTGAAGGATGAATGGATGGAGAATGATGGAGAGGAGGTCCGGTTGCCAGGGCGATAGCAGATGCAGGATGCAGGGGGAAAAGTAGACTAGGATACCGCAAAAGCCATATGCATCATCCCTTCTTTAAAAAGAAAAACAAACAGCACATGAACCGGTTTGCCACTATTTTGGTGTCCTCTGAGAAAGTTGAGAGCAGGGGCTGTGGAGCAGGATCTCTCCGTGTGTTTTAAAATCGCAGAATTCCCCCTTTAAGTTTGGACCCGGCGGAGAAGAAGCTCCTATGTTAGCCAGATTCCCTGGATCCACTGTCCTTCCACCGCCCCCAGGCTCGACAAGAGCGGCTGTCAGCAGCGTCAAGTCCTCCATAGTTAACCAGGGCACGAACGGAAGTCGACTTTGGAAGATTTTCAAACTAAAGGCAAAACATTTCAGCACAAGTTAAGATGAAGTTTGCTGCCAGATCTCTCCAGAGTGGCTGGCTCAAGCTTTACCAGTGAATATGTCTTCAGGCTGAGTCTTTCGTAATGTAAAAATGTGTTACAGTGACCCCGAATCCAAGAACTTAAGCAAAGCACACTGGATATTTTGTTTGTTTGTTATAATTTAGTGGTGCCCTCAAATCATTGCCCCAGGAGTATGTTTTTCTCTTAAAATATATCAATATATAGCGAAGCAAAATATAACGAGATTTAGAACCTATTTGTTGCTCATAGTATTTTAACTAACAAATACGTATAGATATATTGTTGTTATAGTGCCTTTAAATGTCTCAAATGCCCCCAAGTTTATATTTAAAATGTATAGCTAGGCTATAATAAATTTAGGTATTAAAAAAAATACATCAGGTGCAAGGATTTAGGAGCACTATACGAAATTTCGTCAGGGAATATTAAAATACTTTAACAGAAGGCATTTCTCAATAACGTGATGTTTTATTTTGAAATCCATGTCCTGTTTGTCATGTTTATTGTAGTGTGGCTGACTTGATGGCGGTCTGACACTGACAGTGAGCAGACCATCATCAGTCTACTCTGCTTCACTCTACAACACAAGTCTCTGAGCTCAAAATAGCCGTGTCCTCTCCCTCTGAGGCTGCCATCACACTCCTGGAGTATTACATTAATCTATAGTCACGATAAGCTTTAAAATGGCACTTTTGCGTCATATGGTTGTGTGTGTGTGTGTGTGTGTGTGTGTGTGTGTGTGTGTGTGGTGTCCCCTGTAATTCTTTCAGAAATCAACATTTGTGGTTTGAAGCAGATATTTTTTCTTTGTTCTTCTGTTGTGGACAAAAGGAAGCGCCGGGTTTGCAAATGCAGAGAGGGCCAACATTATGAATCACAACACACCGATGAGCTGGATAAGTGCCACTAAAGCAAAAACAGAGGTGTCAAAACACAAAAGGGTCAAACATTTTAAATTAAACTAAAACATGGTTGTTCTCTCTGGTTTTTGCAGGCACAGATTTTATTGTTGCACGGCTCGACAAAGACTGCAGGGGATTCTCTTGATTTGAGGTATAAATGTGAAATAAATAAATCACATCAGACTTTTAATTCAACTTTGATGACGTGTGTTTTCACGTGTGTTTTCACGTGTGTTTTCACGTCAAAGTTGACGTGGACTTGAATAGTATGACTTTATGGACTCAATCTTCTCCCCGATCCCACAGAGGAGACACTTAGCTGGCACAAGCTGTGTATTTAGAGACAGAGCAGACGTTCAGGCCAGAGTTTAAATTGTATACCTACTTGAAGGTCACATGGAGAGGCTCCAAGTGGCTTCTTAACACACACACACACACACACACTGCACATTGTTGGTTTTGTTTGGGAAAAGCTGTCACTGAAGAGTTTAATTGACTAACTAAGCTGAGGTAACTGCTGAGTGGTATTTACAGGCCAGTCTCTTGGAAGAGCCTACCATACTTCCTTTTTCTCAGTACGTCTCCAACACTGAAACACTGACATGACACCTGCATTGATTGTCTTAATCTATAACCATAATGATGTTTATTCCAGTGGATAGCCTGTCTGGATGTGACCTGTAGAGACCATTAGGAGTCCATTGATGACCCTCTAAGCTGGCAGGTCGGTGACCTAAACATCTGAGAAGTCATTGCTCCACTTTGTCCAAAGAAAAGTAAGTTGGTACGAGCACGTGTTCACTGATACAGAGGTTCAGGCTGCAAAGGTTGTTTGGAGATCAGAGGGAACGTGGCTTCGCCCCCCCGGCAGACGGGCCGAGGTGGTTGCTCTGTGTTTTGTCTCAATGGCCTCGATGAAATGAGGGCTAAAATTAACCAAGGAGCACACATGCCTTCCCATGACCCCTTGGTGTGAGAGCCAAGTAAGACAGGAATGCGCACTAAAGAGGGCAGCGAAAGACAAAGAGCCCCAAAGACAAAGAGCGCCTGCCGCGACACGGGATGATACACGGGAGTTTGTGAGGCCTGCTGCAGCATCCCACTGATTATTTCCTCATATAAGCACTGAAAACTCAAACGATTTAACCTTCATCCAGGATATTGTGTCTTCGGTTCCCTCAGGCAGCAGGAAAAGGAAACGTTTTTTGGTGTAAATTCAAGAATATTTAAAGACCCATGTAAGATAGGGACTACTTCACATGCCACAGTGTGTTCAGGGCTGCGACTAACAATTATTTTCATTATTGATTAATATTGTTTTCTCCATTAATCGTTTAATCCATTAAATATTAGCAAAAAGTAAAATGATGGACTTTCTGTCACAGTTTCCTTAGGGTGAAGGTGACGTCTTCACATAGCTTGTTTTATCCAACCAAAACCCAAATACATTCAGTTTACATAAGATAAACAGAAGCAGCAAATCCTTGAGCAGCTTGAACCGGGTCATGTGTGCCATTTTTGCTTGAAAAATGAATTGACTAATCGTTTGTTACGACGTGTATCTTGATTGCGGCTCTGATCAGAAGCAGATATAAAATGTCTAAACATTTGCAATCATTGAAGAACAATGTGTGCAGCCTTGGTCGGTGGTACAGTATGTGCTTCCCAGTGTGTTGAAGTTATCTGCTGACCCCTTGAAAAGCATCACCAGAGTTCATTAGGTAAGTATGAATGGCTTGATGAGAGAAAACTGTACTGAAAACATTACTTTCACCAGGAAGGACCGGCCGGGTGACTGCCGGTATTCTGGTTTTCTATAGCTTACATGACAGTTGTTGTCACCTCGCACTATCTGTGAAACAGCACTAGACGGGAAAGTGTTTGAGAGCCAGACGTCACTATCTGCCTGGAATTCCTTCAGCTCAGTTGCGGCCTTCAGTGCAGACCTGAGAGTCTACATTCCTCTGATAAGAGTCGAGCTAAACAGACACTTACTGTACTTTAAACACACGCATTTCTACACATTTCTCAGATGCATCCCACCAAATGGAGAAAAGTACCCTGGAAGAACATGTTTACCTACAGTATCATGGGATGAAGTTTTCATTTCTCCTGAATATACTGAAGCTCAGAATAAAAACATGTTCTTTGTGATGACTTAGTTCAAATGTACAGTGACTAATGTCGCATTTATGTGCCAATGGAAAGCATAGACATCATGGAGTTCCGTGTTGGGTCTTTAAAAGCACTGAAATCACAAATGTTTAGTTTGGATGCATTTGTGAATGTGTTTGTAACCATATTGAGAAGGTCTTTGACGTCGTCACGCTTTCATTTCTTTCTTGTTAAATGCAGAAGGAGCAGATAAAAAGCAGAAGACAAAAAAAGGGTTTAATAACATTTTGAGCTCTTTTTGCCGTCTGAGAAAGAGCTCTGAGCTCCAAATATGCTGTACATCGGTTTGTTAGATTATAGCTGCTCTGATATTTGCCTCCATGCTTCTTTTTAACCTACAGAATGAATAACATTTTTTAATTTAAATATTACGAGCCATAAAGATTTCTTACATTTAAAAGGAAAATATTGTAATGATGTTTTACAGTTTATCATATAGCAAATACAAAATAATTGAATCCTCGCAAACAGGCACCTTATTGGACCCTGACTGTGGCAGTAACCCCTGCTGTTCAAGCTTTCCTAATTAGGAGAAAGTATTTGTTGTATTTAGTCAGACCCAAGATGATTTAGAGAGTGCAACAGCTCTTTAAAAGGATGTGTTTATCAAATGGAGTAACATAAAACTTAAAGGTTTACATTTTTTTTTACTGTGTCCTAAAACAATACTCACTGACTCGCATGTAAATTAGTGCAGCTTTTACTTGTGACAGTGTTTCTTTGCAGAGATTTGGTGGAGAGATATCAACACTAACTCAGACTGCTGAAGCTTGGGATAAACATTTTTACAGACATTTTGACGTGGCATGGTAGGAAAAGTCCAGCTGTTACTTATAACATTAACGATGGCTCTGCTGTATTCAGTTGTAAACTGTGACAGTGAGCCAGCATGCACAACGCCGAAGCAGCTAAATGGAATTCAGCCATTGTTATATTTATGATTTACACCTTTGATTTTCCTACTGTGACATGTCAAGATGTTTTGTGTGAAAAAGGCAAGCACATAATGACTACCTGACTACAGTGACTTGAAAATCTGTGCCTCCTTTAACCACTCCAATGAACCGCGGACATTACAAAGTCAATTCCTGCATTAGTATCCCTTAATATATTTAACATTAAGCCCATTATGGGAAACAGACTTTGTTTAAACTTGAGCCCAGGTGTGTGATAGTCCAGTGCAGGTGTGGATCTGCATCTTAGGCAACACTAACTCTCTGCCTGGATATACAGTAACACTCATTATGAGCTGTAATGTTACAGGAAGTACAGCCATCTGCTCGGCAGCACGGTCTGGGTGACGGACAGAAACAACCAGTTATGATGAATAGTGTCTGCCTGATGCTGTCAGCCCTCTGATAGCCTAAAGTTTACCGTCAGCATATATAACACTCATTTCAGTGAGATGAAAGCTGATATACTATTTGTATGTGTACGTTTTCAATCATAAGCAAAGGAAACACGACTACAGACACGTGAACCATCGTAAAAAATAAGGAAAGCAAGAGGCATCAACTCTAACAAACAAAAGGTTTTATTCTTGGTAAGTTAACATGCACGTCATAGCATGTAGCATTGGTCAAAACTAATGTTATATTCACATCTGCACAGCCTCCTTCTCCCCAATAAAAGCAGGATTCACCTGTGTCTTTGCTACAAGACTCAGGAGTCAGAGATTCGCTCTAGGTTCGCCATTTAAAAGAAACTAAACAAAACAGAGTGAATACAAGAGAGGGCTGCATGTTATTGGGAGAAACAGGAGAAGGGGCTGGATGACGGGAGGGAGGCACATGGGAACACAAATTCACAGCAGTGTCCTTGGCGACGAGCACAGCGACAGCCAGCTTCAGCGTGGAACCACTCTCATTAGTGGCAGGGCCTGTCAGCACGGCTTCAGTCAGCCAGCCTTCCAACAAAGCACAACGCTTGGATCACAGTGAGCCCTACAGCCTGCGCATCCTTCCAGCCTCCTTCCCTTTTCACCCCCAGCATCTTACCTTTCAAAATAATAATAAAAAGACAAAGAGTTTCTGGTGCAGCGTTGTGGGATTTGTTGGAGGTTGTCTCTCTGACGCTGTCTCTGCGTCTCTCTCTGCTATCAGAGAGACACAACACAAATTGGGCGGTAAATATGGAGGAGGGAGGCTGACGGATTAACTAGACGCTGGAAAACAAAGGTCACGTCAGCTTCCAAACACCAACTTCAAGAACTATCACCTCTGCTGGATAAGTGGGCATGCCCTGACACGTCCTGGTGTTAAAAAATGGTGATGTCTTATCAGGTTGTGTTTAAGTGACAGAGGCCACCAGCTGGGTGTGCGTCCTTCACACTCACGGTTGATCTTGTTTGTCTTGATCTAGCTGATTAGACGTCCCCACAGGACTGTGTAGGTTCGTACCTGCTGACTCTGTTCTTAGTTTTGTTGCACCTATTAATGGGGCAATTTACACTTTTTATATCACTGTAAAGGTTGCCATGGTCACTGCCCTCTGAGTGGAAAGCATACAAGCATTTAGCATCTGCCATTGGTGCATGGAAAAAAAACACAGGTAAAATGGGTTGTTAAGCAAATGACTGCAAGACATTTAGACAGAACAGTGTCTGTATGTCTGAGGTCCTCATGAATAAATATTGCTCCACTCTTGTGTGTCTTTTAGGCAGGTAACCTGGTGCCAGTAACAGTACAGTACTGTATATGTCTGGAAACTCAATTTCTGATAACAATGTCTACAGTACACGTCACTGACAGTCCAGGATGTCACAAATTTATTGTCTCCTCGATTTGCAATTTTTGCCCATCAAAAGCAGGTTGTTTGGCCTCTCAGTGAGTTTGAGGGGGGTTGTAACATCAACACACGTTAGAATGAGTGTTGATCTCAACGAACCCTCAAGCAATGCTCCACCCAATCTGAGCACACGTCTAATCAGCCAGAAGTGCGAGAGGAATGCACTAATTGAAAACACTTGCAGGTTCAATAGAAGAATTAACACAGAAACAGAAGTGGCTGCTGAAACAACAGGAACGCAATATAGTACCAGACAAGGGTTAAAACAAGGATTCCCCCAGATTCACCTGTGGTTCTGCCAAAAGCTCCTCTAATATACACACACATCTCTCATTTCCTGCCTAAATCCAATGCCCTGCAATCCACAAACTCCCTCTCTTACTTCCCTCGCCACATTTCACATACACAACCACACGTCAGCCTCCACCACACTACATATTAGCTGAACACAATCGCTACATTTCAAGGCTTCTTCTATGTAAACTAATCTGAAAAAATGCTATAAATCTGGTCTGTCAGTCCAAGGTAAGATAAAACAGGTTACTAGTCATTTCCAGTAGTTTTTACTGGAACATGCTACATTTAAGATGGATGACCCACACAACTCAAGCTCTTGATGGATCTGTACAAAAGCTGGACATTGATGTTTTTGGCAGAAATTCTAATGATGGAGTCTACGAGTATTTAATGGTTACGTCATGGTTGTAGGGCAGTAAACATATTAGCCAGCGAGTGATGATGAAAGGAGAGAAAAATGAAATTATGTGATGAACGGCCATTTTTGGGGGTTTGGAAACAATAATCGTTCAAAATCCTCATCCATATCCTGACTGAAGACAAGATGGGAGAGCCGGTCGTAAACTTTAAGGAAGATCTTTGTGTTCAGTTGTTGATTCCTTAATGATCTGAAAAGAAAACCAGAGTTAAAAATAGAAGTGGGAAAAAAAGAACAAATCTCTGGTGAGTTTCTGCTGCATATGGCACCAGGTGTGCTGAGCTACAGTAAATGTGTGTGAAAACCTGCAGAAGGGTTCAACATTGCCCTCCAGAGGGAGTGGGTGCAATGTGCAGATTGGCCTGCTTCAGTGTGAGTGAACCACATACCTCCCCATCTCTGGTCTCCACAGTTCGAACCAGGATGCTCCTCTTCACGTGAGCCTCTGGGGTTTTAGTGTCCAGATTAGTTTCTGAAGGATGATTAGAGGGAGACAGCGGGGAACATTCAGTGCAGTCCAAGACATACACGTTTATTATCTTCCTCTCAAAGGAGCTTAACTCTGCCATCAGGTGACGTTACATACAGGAAATACTGAATATCAAACATCACAAGTTCAGCTGGCATGTCTGCTTGTTAACAAGAAATACTCAAATATATTGAACAAGACCTTTTCAGAAAGTATGAATACAAAAAGAATAAACATGGGCAGGTGTCACATTTAATACTGACCTCTAAACTGCAGGTTGGAAAAGCTCTGAACTGGGATGGTGATCCTGGAGGGACAGAGAGGGGACAGGAATATTCACTATCATTACCTGTTTACACTCGATAGTGTCTGCCGAGCTCTGGCTCACCTGCTCTCCTCTCCCTCCAGCAGCTTCCTGTAGGTGGCAATCTCGATGTCCAGGGCCAGCTTGACATTGAGGAGGTCCTGGTACTCCTGCAGGTGTCTTGCCATCTCCTCCTTCAGCGCCTGGATTTCCTCCTCCAGGTGGTTCACTGTATCCTGGTAACCAGTAGTCTCCATTGCGAAGCGGTCCTCCATCTCCCGGAGCTGGCGTTCCAGAGACTCGTTCTCAAAGAGAAGAGACCAGACCAGGTAATGAACACCAACATCCAATGCAGGAGACTGTAGGTTACTGAGGCCAACAATAATACTACAGTTTTACTACTTTACTACTGATACTACTACGTCTGCAACTATAAATATCACACCTACCACCCCACCAATGCTGCTAACACTACCTCTACTACATTTGCATTCTCTTGCTACTACTACTACTATTATTAGTGTCATGTACCAGCCCCATTACTGCTACAACTAGTACTTCTGTTTGGTGATGTGGTTAAAAGTCAGTTTTGAGGGAGTTTGAGGGTGTTTACATCCATACTGAGTAAACACTGTAGGACTACTTTTGAAACAAATGTCTGCATCTTACTGTCTCGACAGGTTTAATGTTGTAGTAAATGGTTAGCTTAGCTAATCTAAAGTAATGTGGTCATGTTTGCAGCTAAAAATGGTGCCAGCTAGCATTATGCTAATGTTAGGCATACATTAGCATACATTAGCATCAATCTAAATAAATGCAACCATGTGTTTCACTTGCTGAAGACCAGACTGAAGGCAAAAGGTCCCTGATACAAGTACGGGGTGAAGCTGGCTACTGTACAAGCCCTGCAAGCATCACCAGGGAGGATCTGATGATGTCTGTGGGTCGTAGACTTCAACCAAATATTAAATATGATGATTTTATTTAAGTTTTTTTATGTTAACTTTTCCATTTAAACCACAAGTCCTCGAAAAATTGGGAAGTTTTGTATAAAAGGGGCAACATTTTCTACCGTGGACAAAAGACATGGATGTAAACATCCTCAAATTAAAGCTGAGAGTCAGCACTTAAACCTGATTGTTTCATTATCAGAACCATTGTGCAATGGTGTAGAACAGACACAACAAAATGTGTCACTTTCCTAATGCTGTCTGACTTCCCTGTAATTTGTGAAGCTAAAACGTATCATTAAAATCATTTCAAACATAAGCTTTCCCGTAGAAAAGAATACGAAGTGCCTAAATTTACACCCAATGTGTAGCTGAAGAAGCTGCATATGCAAATATGTTTTGATCAGTTCAGACAGTGTGTTCTGTGGTTCAGTGGACTTACTGTCCCGCGGAGAGCCTCCAGATCGCAGGTCACTCCTTGGATCTGACGGCGGTATTCATTGGCCTCCTGCTTGGCCTGACGCAGAGCTTCAGCGTTTCGATTGGCTGCATCTGTCAGGTCAGCAAACTGTGTGCAAAGGCAAACAGTCCAACAGCTTGTAAGTATGTGATGTCCTCCCCCCCGTCTCCTCACAAGGACACTTAAAGTTCGATCTAAAGTCATTTGGATGTGTTTTAGATTACTTCACAGTTCTACTCATGAAAGGCATATCTGAGTCTTCAGACCTTGGATCGGTACCACTCCTCCGTCTCCTGCATGTTTGAAGATGCCATGGTCTCATACTGGACCCTGATGTCTCTCAGAGCAGCAGTCAGGTCTGGTTTGGATACATCCAGGTCAACATGAACCTGCTGGGCCATGATGTGCTCTTGCAACTCACGCAGCTCCTGAGATGGGGAGAGGTGGTGGAAGAAAAGTAGGCAGTCAGATGAGGTGGTGAAATGTGGTTCAAGGAACAGGTAGCGATAGTTTTAGTTGATTGTTTCATTCTTACCTCCTCGTGAGTCTTCTTCAGGAAGTTTATCTCATCCTGCAGGGCAACGATCTTCCTCTCTAACTGGACATGGTTTAGAGACGCCTCGTCCACATCCTATGCAAAAAATGACACACGTGGAGGAATGAGGGTGGACAATCAGACATACTGAATATAACCATTGTTTGGATCATAAATCAGCAGAATCACCTGTCTGAAGGCATTCAGATTGTTCTCTGCATCCTGTCGGAGGCCCATCTCATCTTGCAACCTGAGTAAGTCACAAAAATAAAATCTGTAACATCTCCACACTCCACAGCATCCAGTCTTTTTTATGTTTCTAGGTTTTTGTTAAGTAATTTGTTCTATTTAAGCAACATCCAAAAAATGCTCAGACTCATTCTTATTTAACAGGAAAACATATATATTAACATTAGTTTGATCAAATATGTTTAAATAAAAATTTTTTTATTTTGCCCTCATGCCTGTTTCCCCTCCTTTATGGCACAACATCAGCAGGAGAGAAACCAGCACACAGTTTAATGTAATTCAAATGAGACTTTGCTGTATAATAAGAGTCACACTATGGGGACTGAAAACACATTTGAAGCATTTCGATCAGATTTTTTAAATGTGAGCTTCAGCGCTGCTCCCTGTGCTTCAAGGGACGACTGGGGCTCAGCTGAAAAGGCAGCTTACGCATCATTACACATTCACTCCAATCTAACAGCCAGAGGCCTTTCCCACGGGATGGAGTTCACACACACACACACCACCCTGCAATCCATCTGCCATGCGCACATGGAAACACAAATGGCCAGACTTGGGGGTAACATCTGTACAGCGTCACGCAGAGTTTGCTGAATAGAGTTGTTTGAGAAAAGCAAAAGGAGTCACAAAAGTGACCTTTGACCCTCTCAGCCACGGCCATCACTGTTCACTCTGCCATCTTCCAGGAGACCAGCAGCTGCGTGGTAATCAGAGAGCAGAGAGGAGTCTGAAGTAGACATTCAATCTTATTCTCCTGACTGAATGAAGTGATAGGTTCATGCCTTCACCTTCAGTGAACAAAAGCTGGATAGGCGACTGCAGCGTTTTAAAGTTCCGGGCGACAAGTGAACATCTGCCTAGCTGCCTGCTCTCTTTGTGGAGGGCTGCTATTGTGTTTGCCTCATTCCTCGCGGCGAGGGGTTCAGTCAGGATCAAGTTTGTAAAGAGGGATCCAGGAGTAAAGCTCGGGGGGGGGGGGGGCACAGTGGTCTGCATTCCAACAACTAGAGACAAACCGAATCTGCATGTAAATGAATTTGTAATTAAAAAAAGAAAAAGCTCAGCTATGCAAAAAAAAAGTCCCAAAGCAACTAGAGGTGGGTACTTCTCCCCTCCGGCTGTTGTCTTTATATAGTTTATTTTATCTGTCAACACTGTTTTATACTTTAAATGTCTATTTTTATTACATAAAACTGTGCAGGAATTCTTCAACATTTATATTTTAGCCACTGAGTTGATTTCGTTTCCAAAGAAATAAGTTTGACACATTTAACATAAATGTATTGTCATTCATTCATTCAGTAGCAGTTTTGCTTGTGACTATAGAGCAATCTTTTAGGGGGAATAACAGGGTGGTGCTAATGTGTGACTGTGCATCCCATCAACATGATCCTCCACCCACAGGAGTCCCACCCTGCGTCCTCCTACCTCTGCTTGAGCGTGGCCAGATCTGCCGCCAGGTTGTCCCTCTCAATCTCCTGCCGAGCTTTGCCGGCAGTGAGACCGTCCACCTGCCTGCGCAGCTCTCTCAGCTCCTCCTGGTAGATGTCTCCCAGACGGCTGGGCTCTTTGCCCTTCAGCTGGTTCAGCTCCGCCACCAGCACTTTGTTCTGCTGCTCCAACAGGCGCACCTTCTCTATGTAGCTCGCAAAACGGTCGTTCAGGCCCATCATCTCCATCTTCTCGTTGGTGCGCGTCTCCTTGTACTGGGCCTTCATCAGGGAGTCGGCTGAGAAGTCCAGCCGGTCCACGGGGCTCCCCAGGAGCAGGGCCGTGTTGGCTGAGCCCAAGGAGAGGCGGGAGATCGGGCTGGAGTGGGTGAGGTTGCGAGGGGTGCCATGCCAGGAGAGGCGGCTAGAAGGAAGGCTCCCAATTCTGAATCCTGTGCTGCTAGAGCCCTGGGGCCCAAAACGCTTCCTGTACGAGGACTGGAATCTCTGACTCTCCATGATGGGGAATGAAGCTCCCTCAGGGCACAAACAGGGCTTTTATAAAGGCAGGGGGACCCCCCCACCCCAAGTCCAAAGCAGAGAGGCCACAGGGTGAGGCTGCGAGAAGGGAGGGTGGCAGGCAGTGAATGGGACAAAAAGGGAGAGCGAAGGGGTGGTTTACATGACACTCAAAGAGCTGCGTGCCAGGGATTGTCTGTGCTCGTCCACTCAGCTACAAATGTCTCTTGGCTTTCTCCCATCTCTCCCCCACTCCTCCCTCTGACTCACTCCCTCTCTCCCTCTCTTTCTCATTCTTACTTTCACCCCTTTTTGTCTTTCTCTCTGTTCCAGCTGAATGAAATGGAATGTGTGCGACAGGGTCTGGCCACCAATTCAACCTGACCACACATGCGCCCTCTCTCACAAAAACAGAAACAGAGTTTGATGGAACAAAGAGATGGAGCTGCTGGGAAGAGACCTTCACTCTACAGACGAAGCAGATAAATCAGACAGAAAGAGAGGGACATTTTAAATGTACTGGTGTGTTGCACATGTAATACAATGTCCAATGGAGAAGCCTGCAGGATTTAGTGGAATTACTCTTTGGGTCCAACCGTGTGAGGAGACAAACAGCATGCAGGACAGGACCTCAGAGCTGTGGATCACAGTTACATAACAAGGACATAACTGCCAAAAAGTATCTGTATCCTTAAAATAGATGAACAGATGATAGATGCATGGGATATTTCCACAGAACTTTGTCATATTAGATAAAAATCTATTTATTGATCACTCAAAGCAAACTACAATCATCACATTTGTTAACAGCAACAATCAAATGTTTTTTTTGTACTGTTAAAAATCTACTTTTAATTGTACCTTTGATATTATTTGGTCTTGTGTTCAACACTAACACTTTCATGCACCTTGTTGAGGCATAGTAATCAACTAGCATTATCAATTGGCAATTTGTGTTATGAATCTATTTTTAAATATCGAAGTGTTATTCTTTCCAGGGGTCAATAAATAACACTAATAATATTCTCATAATACCTTAACTTCATGTCTGTTTTCTTCATTTTGTGGCACGACAGACATTCGGTGATGTAAAAAGTGATTTGACTTGATCAAAGGATTTTGTACACAAAATGAAACATGTGCTATTTAATGTGTTACAATCAGTGTATTTCTGAAAGTTGCCTTGGCAACATGACAAAACATCACACATAGCTGTACGGCTACACTTGGTCGACCCTCATGCTGCAGCAGCACATGCACACCTTTAAAATAGCCGGCTAGACTGTAGCCAGGCTCCAGTGAGACTGTAGGACTCTGGGGTATTCGCTATGTACGGGTTATTAGACATCCCATTGACTCCCAAGACAGATGGATGGTCGAGGCGAGGAGGAGTGGGGTGTAGGGAGGGAGAGAGAGGGGAGTCCAGACCTAATCTGAACTCCAGGGGGACTCACACAGGCTGCGTTACAAAACCATTTTCATCCATTACCCTGACAACCACGGGCCGGCTACGTCAGAGCACTTCAGCTGATCTTTTTCCGACTTCTTTTTGAAGGGGACGCAGTTTTTGCGGAGATGAGATTGTGGCTTTCAGCCTCCTCTCCTTCTCCCAGGTGTACATCCCTGAAGACACTTTCACAATACACTTAAACATTTACTTGCTTATTTACTACAAACACTGTGGAGTCTACAACCTTTTAAAGTAGTTTAAGGTTGTCATTGATAAATAGAGCTGAAAACACTATTAAATAATATAAATGAAACAAAAATGTAATATGAAAATAAATATGTTTATACTTTTTCTTTACTCTCCAGATGGTACAGAAGACAAAAAACTAACATTTTCCTTGATATCAGTTGATAAAATAAATGTAAACTTTATAATATTACTTAAGAAGATACAACTTGTAGAAACAGTGGTGTAGTCATGTAACAGTGTTGCTGCTGCAGGTAGTAAAACCACAACAGCAGTGGAACAAGGACCTCTTTGTTACTGGGTCATAAAATCCCAGCGGGTGGAAACCAGTGGTACTGGGCGACAGTGAATAAAGCCTCGTACGACTCTACTATCTGGCCTCTGAGTGTTGTTGCTATTAAGGAAGAAAAACAACAACACAGTGTCTTGAATTCCAATCGGTGTCTGTTAATAGAGGTTAAATGAGATGGCACACTGTACGTCTGGCAGAGGTTTGTTGATTTAAAAGGCTCCATCGCTAAGGATTAATGCCGTGGTTGCATCATTAAGGTGACATGAATTGTTTCAGCTCTCTGGATTTTTTAGACAATCACGGCCGTTGCCTCAGATCTGGTCACTGAGGTAATATGTCCCGGAGATTAAAAATCCACAGGGAGAGAAGACACGAGGGGGGGGGTGCAGACCTTTCCCTCTCCTCCCTCCCTGCTGATGGAGTCTCCAAAGGGCCAAGTCAAACATCTGATTCATGCGTCCGACATGAGGAGACCATTTCATTTGCAGGACTCACAAGGGAAAGGGGTGAGGTGCAGAATCTTAATGCTGCCGGACTCAGACTGATCTCAGGCCAAGGAAACATGGCTGCCAGAGACGTTTGACTGCGTAGGCCAATACTCAACGCTTGCTTTGTGTGCTCTGGCATTTTACACCCAGAATCCCCAATGTGAACCTCTCTGCTGTCATCCCTCACCCTCACTGATGGCTGAATGTACATGGCCACATACCAAATTGAATCCTGAATCCTGACTAACGAGCTGGAAATACGACTGTCTCGGCCCCACCTTCATCACTATATCAAGGGCCTGTTTCCCGGACAAGCGGGGAGTAGGCCTTAATCTAGAATAGAAACTCTCGGTTCAAACACTGATTTACTGAAAAACATCTCACACTTAGTTTTGTTACTTCTTTACAATGAAATCTTGTACTAAATGAAACCGGATTCATTTCCACCAGCTGTTTTAGTCTTCATCAGTGAGAAAGAACTGGAACAGATCACAAAACAACGTAATTGTAATTGAAGTAAAAACACACCTTCACATAAAAAATCCAACCTGATGCCAAAAACCTTCAACTGATCAGTGTTTGGAGAGAAAGCTCTTTGAGAAACAGATGCAGCAGTGAAATCATCCCCTCTGTTCATGTGATTAAAGGATCTTGGAAAGTGCATCATTACAGCCAATTCATTAAGCAAAGAGGTTCTGTTTAAGCCTCCATCTAGTCCTGGATTAACTGTTATCGCGCTCCAGGAAACTGGTTCAGTTGAGTCACGACGTGACTAAGTGTGTGTAGTCCTCACATACAACACAGCTAAATGAATGGGTGATACCGATCCAGCAAGGCCTCATGGGAATGAGCTGTGACTGTATGACTCAGCACCACTGGGCCCAAACAGAGCGCAGCCACAAAGAGGACCGGTGGAGAGCCGCTTCAGGCTCGAAGCTCCAGCCTGCCTGTCAGCAGGAATGCTGGGGGCCCAAATATACCACAGACAGAACTGCATAACACACACACACATCACAAACCCAGCACTGCACTCAGATACACACTCACACTGTACACTGCTGTCCACACCGTGTGGGTGACTGAACGTTGATACACACTCATCAAATCTTTAAATATGACGTTAGCTGCTTTCTTGAGACTGTACACAGTGATGCGTTGAGCTAAATGCTAACATGACAATTACATACGGATGATTTTATGTTTACCATGTTCACTATTTTAGTTTAGCACGTTAGCATGCTTAAATCTGGCTAATTGGCATTTAAAACAAAGTACAGCTGAGGCTGCAGGTAGTGATTAGGTCATCAAAGTGATTACAATTCATCCAGAGGGGAACATGCATGTGTGTAACATATTTAATGGCAATCTGACCAATAGTTCTTCACCAAACTTAGTATCCTGTGAGGACCCTGTATGTCTGTTCTACATTTCATGGTGATTCATCAGACTGTTTTTGAGATATTTCAGTTTGAACCTGCTCTTTCTGACATAAACATGTGAGACTAAAAGAGAAAGAGGGAAGCGGAGGAAGACAAGGACGTTCACAGTGGCCTTGACTGTTGAATGTAAAGGGCATTATTAAACTAGACCATTGTAATTGTAGTCATCCTCTGGCATGTTGGTATCTTCTCTTTGACAATCTAATTCTGCTTTAATTTCTAGGCAGAGCGGATACGATTCATTTTGAGAAAACAAAGGGTGCGTGATGAGTGCAGCTCCCTCGTCTTTATCGTGAAAATAAAGTGAAAACTGAACAGAAAAACTGAACAAGTGACCTTTTTGTTTTCAATCTATACTCTCAAATCGTATCACACAATGTAACCATGTCATCAGTCTTTAACCTTTCCTTGTGTACCGTGGAAACAAAATCAATTCATAAAGGCAATAAAAACCAAACCTGTCAAATGCAATGAATCTCTGTGCTGCGACGATTCAAGAAAAAGCCTATTGTTAAATACAGCCCCCCCCCCCCCCCCCATCTCACACAGCCAGACACGGTTGTAGAAATCTCTGCTTCCTGTGTCTGCCTCCTGTTTTTCCTCATGAGATAAATTGCTGAAGTAAATGAGGGAGAGAGA
>JAVQJL010039265.1:0-35872 GCA_036024295.1 Nannoperca obscura
TGTAATAAGTTACATTACTTTAATGAAGTAATCAAAATAGTTACATTACTTATTACTTTTTAAACAGGGTAACTAGTAATCTGTAACCTATTACATTTCAAAAGTAACCTTCCCAACACCGTGTACCACTAGGGCATACTAGGCACGCCTCCATGGGAAAGTCTTCTAAACTCCAAACTCCAAACAAATTAAAAACAAACCTGTAGACTTCAGTTAGAGATTGGCATCTTTCTATGAGTACATCAGTGCAAAATAGCGTGATTAGATAGTTTTGGGTGTGAACAAACATTGCATATAATGGGTACTGTATATAAGATGGAAACAAGGTTTGCTGGAATATATGTGTAGCTCAGTTATAGAATGAGTTATTTAATACAGAGGAAAGCGGACTAGAAGGATTAAATCAGGATAAACAAATCAAAGGGTTGAGGGCAAAATAAATATTTCTTGCTTTGCTTTCATGAGTTAGATGAGAAGATTGATACCACTCATGTGTCTGTATAGTTAATATGAACCTACTGCCAGCAGCCTGTTAGCTTAGCTTAGCATTAAGAGTGGAAATGGCAAAAAACTAGTTATAATGTGTAAGACAGTGAGCTTTAGAGGTGCTGGTAGATAGATTTTGACAGAGCCAGGTTAGCTGTTTTGTATGGCTATCAGTCTTTGTGCTAAGCTAAGCTAACTGGCGACTAGCAATAACTATAATTGTAATAATATAAAAGCAATAAATATATTGTACAGACATGAGAGTGGTTTTGTGTGCCATTTCAATGATGGAGAAAAGAAGTTCCATTTTGTTTTCTGCTGTCCTTGTTACTTTGAAAAGTAAAATATTGTTTGGTAAGATAAAAACAGAAAAAATATTTTTTAAATGTAGACTGATTTGGCTATTTACATATGGAACATTTAAGCTAGCAAGTTACTTGGAGAAAGTTTGGGAAATGAGGACAAGCTCTTAATCAGGATTATTCCTCTCTTATTCAATTCAGTGCACAATTTATTTGAAATTTCATAGGTTTTATATGTTGCAAAAACTCTCAAGAGACACAAATTGTTGAAACAAAGCTTCACTTGGATTTCACTGTAAACATCAAAAGAACACACACATTTTGGATGATATTAGGATAGAAGATTTTATAGTTATTGATTGATGTATCATTCCCAGGCCCAAAAGGTTGCGAGTTCCTGCGTCTGTCAGCCTGTAATTATAGATCAATGCTGGGCCTGCTGCTGTAAATTAGCCTCAGTTAAAATGCTGCAGCCAGAGCTTCACAGGTCTATTTAACGAGGGACATTTTTTCTTCAGCATCTTGCTTTGATGTGCAGATGTTTACCGAGAATTTCTATGCAAAAGCAACATTTTGCCTGAGTAAAGATCTAATTTGAAATAACAATACCAGTTTTTTGCAAATGTTTTTAATCTATGAGTTCATCATCGTAGGAATAAATGTTGTTGAAGTTCACAGCAGTGATTCAACCAGATCATGAAAGCTTTTGAACACCGACTCACTTGGAGGTCTTTCCATGGAACAATCCATTGTCACTCAAGAAATTATACATTATGCATTTTTTTCTTCTGTGTCTTTACGATCCACTGACCTCAGTCACTCACTTCCTTTACCCTGCTAAAACTCAGGTTACACTGTGTTTATTTTTATTACCTACAAACTATTTCTGTGGTCAACTCATGAGTCATACCAGCAAACTCACACTGTCTGTTTTTCTTTCTATCTCTTTATACTGGAACAGGATCATTAGAGAACTAATAGTACACAGTGTTTGCTGTTTTAATTGCACAACATCTAGGTCATAACAATTATGAGGATGGAAACACTCTCTGTAATGTGTTCTGCTTTGCAGTACACATTGCAATACAATGGCAATGTGGTAAAGTGGTTACTGTAGCATCCCTGATACCAAGCCCCAAGGAAGAGGACGTCACAGCTGTGGACACACTGGCTTAAGGGTGTGTTCTGAGAAGTAATGTGTTTGTCCAAAACATATTAGATGGTGGTGGGGGGGAGGATTAGGGGTCATAAAAGGAATAGGGTTTTGTCATTTTCAAAGGTAGTCTTTTCATCTTTTCACTTTTTCTCATCCCAACTATAAAAAAACTATAACATTTGGAAAAAGATCAAGTACTTACATCAAAAAGAGGGCTTTTGTGTGTGCAAATTTGGATTTACTTTTATTATTTGGAATCCAGGGAGAGGCAACAAAAATTGATGGGCGTAAGCCCTTCAGTAGCTTTGATGGTGCTGCTTGTTTACATAGCATTAGTCATAATAGCTGTTCTTTTAGCAGTTCTGGGCAGTACTTAGGCATTGCCGTGCATTGACCTAAATGCAACGTCAGTAACATGCTAACAATCACATCACTGATATGTTGATGTTAGCAGGTAAAATGTTGACCATATTCACCATCTTAGCTTTGCGTAATAGCATGCTAACATTTGCTAATTAGCCCAAAATGAAAGGTACAGCTGCAGCTGATGGAAATGTAATGAGTCTTTCAGGTTTGTGGTCATAAACCAAAGTGTTGGACAAACTGAAATGTTGACCTGATGATCATGCTAGATAAGTTGAGGGATCACCAAAGTTATGACAGTTCATCCTAAGGGAGCATGACCAAATTTCATGACAATTTATCCAATAGTTGTTGAGACATTTAACTCAAAATCACAAATGTTAATCTCATGGTGGCACTAAAAGAAAAATATCACCAGCATCATTAAGATACATCTTCTGGAAGCTGTGAATGTCTGTAAAAAATGTTGTACCTATCCATCTTGTTAGATGTTGAGATATTTTACTGGGTAAGTAAAAACTTGACCTGACCTGCTGGTGACACTAGAAGAAAAGTCAGGGAATCACCGTTGATTGTTGTCTACTACTGTATGTTCTCCTTCCTCCTGCTCTCTCTCTCTTACCCCCCCCCCCCACACCCCCCTTTCTTTCAACCCAACCGGTCGAGGCAGATGAGCGCCCACCTAGAGCCTGGTTGAGATAACTTTGTTATGATATGGCGATATATAAATAAAATTGAATTGAATTGAATTTAAGTTGTTGGCAAGCTTTATCCTCTGGAGACGATAAGTGCCTGTGCAAAGTTTCATGGCAATCCATCCCATAGTTGTTGAGATATTTAAGTCTGAACAAAAGTGGGGGACCAACAGCCCAATACTGCCATCCTTAGAGTCAGAGAGTATTTGGCAAACACACCATTTAAATGTGTTGACCATACTTTGGCATCCTATGGGCCACTGTATATTAATATGAACTCTTAAAATAGAGTGTTCAGCTAAAGTAAGACCAGCTGGCCCTTAAAGTCACAGTGACGTCATGTAGACGTGTCATCAAAGACAAGGTTAAGTCTAACATTCATTGCATGTCCAGTTTTTAGATGTTTTATACACCGATTAGATCACATTGTAGCAATTACATCATTAAAAATCTACAGTCTTTGATAATGTCTCTTAAAGTTATTCAAAAACATTTGTCCCCCCTATTAACTCAGTGAATAATTCAAAAGGCGTGAATTCAGGTCTACCTCAAGCTTTCAAACAACGTTATTGCTTGACTGTAACCATATATCTACTGGGCCCCTTCATTGGCACATGACACAAGAGACCAAGTAGAAACGGTATGGTCAACATGTGGTTGCTGTGTAAAGCAACTATTATCAGTAGAAACTTTAAGTAATGGTCGTGTTTGTAAACAACTTAAATAATTTGACTTTTTTCAAATGCATTCAGACCAACTGGGAATTTGAGACTCTATAATCGATCTCATAATAGATCTCTATAATAGAATCAGCCAGCTGAGAACAACATGCCACTTGTATAGACAGGCGAGTGGGCTGGAAACGGTTTTGGAGGTCATACGAAATGTAGAAACAACAGCACAATGTATCTCTGTCCCTTTCTACTGCCTCCCACCACCACCACCACCACCACAACAACACTGGACTCATCCAGTGTTTGAGCCAATCCTCGATGTTTGTCCAGCTATGTAGGAAAAATGTTTAAGATAACCAACATTCCTGAATGCAGCATTTCAAGCATGGCAAACATGTCAATATCCAATGACAGCTAGTCCAGTAGTAGTGGTGTGTCGTGGCAATCTAAAAACCCTGATGCCGTCTAGTGTCAGTGAGATGATGGTAATGAAATACCCAAACAGAATATCTGTCTTTTCCTCAAGTTCCTTAGAATTCTTTATTGCATGCAAGCAGGAGTCACCCCATACGTAGCCTATACGGGAAAGACTGGACAATATATGTTATAACACACACACACACACACACACACACACACACATATATATATACTGTGCAATGATCATATCACAAACAAGTCACAAGATTGACCCCTTCCTGTTACAATCCCATCCACTATTCTTAACTATGGGGCAACAAGTCCTGCTTTCTGTGCTTTATCTTATCATAGCCCAATATCCTATAGTTTAATGGAGAGGGCAACAATGACCACAGTGCTCAGCACATGACCATGTAAATGATGTTCACCTCCTCACTCATCCTTTACATCCTATCATGCGATTGTCATGTTACACACAGACAAACAGGAAAAAGTCTAATACTTTTCCAGTCTTTACCTTTAATGGTTATACTTCACAACAATCACAATTCAGTTTACTTTCATACATATTCCATTTACAACCACATGAACATTTTAACACCTACATTTCTATAACAGGTGGTAGTAGCTGAAGCCAGGTATTATCATTCTAGGTTCCAGTTGAGTCTTAGTTTACATAACGGCCTAAATTACACACTGACAAGATTTAAATGATGGGAAAATTTCATTTTTTGCCCGATGCAAAGATTTCTAATATCCATTTAAGATATCAGCTATTCAAAACTTTCTCAGAATTGTCTATAGGTTTGCCAAGAAATAGTTCCAATCGTTGATCGTTTTAATTAGAAAGTTAGCACGATCCATTTCATGAACACAATTATGAGAATAAGGATGTGTTTAAACCTGTGTTAGTTAATGTGGATGAATCTGTCTTTGGTACGATTGAACTGGACAGATGTGAACACAGCAATCGTAACCAGGTGTGGACCAAAACAACTGCACAGAGACCCTTTTGAGAGTCGTTCCAGTCAAAAACTAATTCTGTGACCCTCCAATTACAAGCCGAACTCTTGAGCTAAATGACTCCCACAGCCTGGTGCACTGTTGATGCACAGTGCATACTGGGATGCTGATGAGTTTTATCATTAGTTGCTAGCTGCCAGCTTGAGAATGAACCAAGATGTGTGTCTCAATTTGCGTTCCTCTGTACTTACACATTTTTAGTGCATAAGTGTTCACATTGACAATTACGGCAAACTGCAGTGCACTATGAGTATGTCGTATGTTGTACTCATAACAGTCAAAAAGTTGAGTGTGGAATGCTGCAAACTTCCCACTGTCAATGGTTGCAACAGTGGAGGGGAGGGACTAGCAACAAAGTATGTTGCATTCTTAATATTTGGGTAGATGACTATATCTCCCAGCTTCTACAAACAACACATAAAAAGCACTTAATCGTTGATGATGATGATGATGATGGCTTTGATTTCATCTAGAGCCATCATCAGGTCAACATTTCAGTTTGTCCAACACTTTGGTTTATGACCAAATAGCAACAAAACTTATTACATTCCCATCAGCCTCAGCTGTACCTTGTATTTTGGGCTAATTGGCAAATGTTAGCATACTTATATGCAAAACTAAGATGGTGAATAAGGTCAACATAATACCTGTGAAACCTGCAGTTATTATAAACATTAATATTTATTTTCTCTTATCACTCTCAGAAAGAAAGTGAATAAGTATATATCCAAAAAAACCAGTATAAGTGTCTTTGATGAGTGTGGTGTGTCAATAGAAAGGCACTGCCTTATAGCAGCATACAGTTAACCACTGCACCACTAAGGGTGGGTTGACGTTGTGTCTGTAGAGGTGTTACACCCAAACCCCTCACGGAAAAAAACAGGCCGTGCATAGTGAGACATCACAAAGTCAGTAAGATGTGAACTTCACAGCATTCATCTAGATTTTATGGTGAGATTGTTCGCATTTACCATCTGTGAGGTGAAGGCGTAGGGCTGAGAGGACACGACACTGGTGATGATCACTGTGATCCCCAGCCAAAGGGAATCCCTGTCAAATGTGCGCATCAGCATCAAAAGCAGGAGAAATGCTCAGAGAACTGATTAGGATTCCCTCTCTATCCCTCCCTGCATCCCTTCAATGCACAGCCTCTCAAAACAAGTCTGCATATAAACCTGACAACACAGATGGCTTGCTAAGAACTGTTTTCAAAAACCTGCTGCAACCCACACAGCCAGTGCAAACATGAATCTTGTAGCCAAGCTTCCCAGGCATGTAACAGTAGCCTGAATGCAAATAAAGTCGGTAAATTATGACTTTCAGCCAGTGCTCATTACAATGCAAACAACCACCAGCAGAGATAGAAATTGGTAATATTTTCACAAAAACAAATTTTCAAAGCCTCAAGTAATTTCACCAGTTTGATATTCCTTACTATTATATATACTTTCAATGTACTTAATTTGACGCAGGCTAAATAGCTATATAATATCATGTACTACTGATCTGGACCATTTTACATAATGAATAAAAACAGACAGGCCTGAGGTCACTAGAAAAACTCAGATATCCATTAAATGGAAGGACTCAGATGCAGGTGTCTGTTTTGGACTGGGATCAGCACAATCTGATACCTGAATTTATAAATCATATAGCCAGCGAGAACAATTCCTGGAGCTCAGGAAAATTAGTATGTAGGAAAAAAACAATAATGTAGCATTTATCTATGGAGTCCCAAAGGGTTCAATGTTAAATAAATACAAATGTAGTCATGTGAATAAATTGTGCATATGCATCCTTGTTAAGCTTTAGTTACTGTTTGTGTACTGTGGTGGTTGATTTTGAATAACTTAACATTGTTGTCGCTCTAGCTGACAGGATCGAGCTGAATTTGGTAGTGCTTGTTGAGCTTGCTAGTTTAAGAGAGACAAGGGGTACGTAATTTGCTAAAAAGTTCTATCATGAAATAAAATGTTTCATTATTAAAACTGACATTATGAAGTAGAACCTGACATGAAATAACAGAGAAACAAAGAAAATACCAACCCTTGAAAACGAGCATAAAAATGTCTATAATGAAATAGAAAAGAAATCCAATAAAACTGTTATTATGAAAAGGAATGGTGAAATAACATTTCATAATAATGAATTCAGGTTTAATATTAATTGTTTTAATTATTAATATAAAAATGTCTTTTATAAATGTAATATTTAAGACTTTGGGATTCCATATTTATCTACAACTTAAAATATAATATTATTTGAGCTCAAGCTAAATATAAAATTGATTTTCTGAACAAGAAGACATTTTTTAGAGGTAAAAAAGAAAGAAAACCTATAGCCTGTACAGGATGTGTTCCACATGGAGGTCAGGTAACAGGACACTTCCCTGACACACCATCTTTGCACATGTTTAGAAGGGCAGGTTGCTGAGCAAAGGTCTTTTTATTTCAGAGTGTGCAGCAGATTCACCTGCTTAAAGCCCCAGTCCATCTAAAACCGGACAGGAAACATAATGATTTAACGCATACAGTAACTGTTGTGATGGATGTGAGACACTGACATCAAGCAAAGCAGCACTGCACACACACATCACAGCTCCAGACGAGTGACAAAGTTGTGGTTTCTCAGTTCAGAGTGAGATAACTTTACTTTATCACCTACAGTGAGTCTACATGTTGCATACAGACGTAAGTCGTAACTCTGCAACAAATCACTCCCTCTTGGTAAATACACAATCCATGAAAGGTATACAGACACTATTAAGAAGAATTGAAACAGAATTTGAATCTCTCAATACTTACTCCATTGATTTAATAAGCTATTCATATGCATCTTGTGGATGGTGGAGCAAACCCAGAAGACTGTGCAGAAACTGAGGAGGAACCACATACATGCAACAGCAAATGAGGAAAAGCAAAGGCACAGGACTTTCCACAGAAACACACACATGAGCTGTCAAGCAACATTGAAGACAAACATGAAGACACTGACCTCTCCCTAAGGTTTTTACAATCAAACTAAAACACAATGAAACAACCCTACAGTGACTGCACTTCACAGACTGGTTATGGCAGTGGTTCCCAACCAAAGAATTGTCTTTCTCAGATTGTATTTTAGATGGATCTTGGAGGTCTGAAGGTGTAAGTTATCCAGTCATTTCACAAGAAAAAAGAAAACATTTGAGAAATATCTAAGACATTTTGTTATAAAAAACAGGGATGGATTAGCACATTAGAGGGCCCCGGGCCAAAAATGAGCCCACACACTTTGCTCAAAAACCAACTGTATTTCAGTGCTGGAATAATACCCTGTTAGTGTTTGCTATTTGTCAGGTAAACACAAATGTATTTAAACAGGCAATATTTTATTTTCCTTTGTTTCGACTTGACTGCAGCACAACAAGCTGTACACAACATTAACATCTGTCACAAATAGTTGCCTATTTACACATCCAGCATACACAGAGCAACGTCAGCATTCATTAAAAGTTGAGTTTCTGGTCCCCTGATGAATGCAAGTCTAATATTCACTCTAATATTAGCTCTGTTTTCATTTTCACCAACTCTTTAGCTTTAGAATGCTCCACTATTCTCACCAGCTAGACGCTAACTTTGTCAGTCATTTGATGCTAGCCAGGCAGCGTAAAGTGGCTATTTAACACTTTTTCACTGAGAACAACTGCCTGCTTGAAATGGTGTTGATTAGAGCAGAAGCAAAGTTGTGGGGTGTATGAAACAATTATCTAAAAGACGCTGTTTGATGGGGTCTGGATTTTAAATTTTAAAATATTTACTTTTCCTGTGTTTAAATAGCTGGTGACCCTCCATTTTTATTTTGGGGCCCCTTTTGGGGTTTCAATCCCTAGGTTGGGAACCACTGCACAGTAGTGTCTGTTGTAGTCAATAGTAGTGTGCAGGACTCTAATATGCTTTTTGTATCTGGAGTTATTCTTGAGTTTTTGCTACTTCATTATAAATTCATAATTAATGCTTCTGTGGAAGAATACCATTGAACAGACTTGAGATTTTGCTCTCATATTTACATAAAGTCATCCTGCAATCTTCTATAAAGCAGGCATTACAGTTTTTAAGATTTGTTGGTCACTTTCAAACTTTCAAACAAGACTAGCAAACAGTGGACTTACATAGATTCAGTCCCCGCGTCGAAGTCGGTAAGAGGCAGCTCAGGTTTCTATTCTCGGTGAAGTGTTATGCCTCATAGTTCCGTTCTGGTGTGTCCCGGTTGTTTGAACGCGTTTCCTCTCGCTGCGTCTCTTGCAGCGGTGCTTTCAGTTTCCTGCAGCTCACTTCTTGGCTCGCTGTGGATGCTGTGGTGAAGAAAGCCTCGCTAAGGCAAATGCATGTTTTATGGGTTGTCTTAGGAACCAGCCTCACCAGCACGTCGGTGGATGTAACTCCACCCACGAGGAGAGGAGGCAGCTCGGTGCTGAACTGATGTAGATTTCCACAGTGATGCTTTTTTTGTTTTGTTGATAGCAGATGTTTTATATTCGTTTATTCATAGATACCTTTTGAACCTTTTCAAGATCCCTTCAGACCCCCAGCCGCACTTTAGGAGCAGCTCATAATAACCGCATTGAGGCAATACATTAGCTTATAAAGCCTTATAATGACTGTATGAAGCCTCTTCTGAAAGCTGTGTGTGCTGATCAGAAGTATCTAGATACAGCACAACACAGAGGTGGGGGTGTTTTGAACAATGCAGAGCTCTGGCCAAAAGCACAAACTCCCACTCAGTCCGTGTGGGAAATGAATAGACTCGAACAGAAGGCGCACAATAACAGACAAATGCACACTCTATGGAGAATGGAGCAGCTTTATATGGTGCAATGGGAAGAGGAACACAACAATACAGGCTCATTTCAGCTGTTAAGCTGGAGGTTACTTTGCTACTGAACATACTGGAGCTGTCAATTTCAGGTTTACCAACACATTCAATTTCATTCTTTAAGGCAGTGGTTCCTATACTTGCTTAGTCTTGTGACCCCTTAAATGAAAGTCTTCTTGTAACCACACATAAGCTGACCTTTATTTCCGCTATTGTATCAGTAATCCCTTGTTAGCTTTTATTTGCTTGTTGTTGTTTTTTAAGTTTTTGGAAAAAGATAGGAAAAGTAACAATATTACATCCCAATATCACAACATTATAATAACCAAAATCCCAGATGATAACTAGTGTTATATCATGATGGTATATTGATACAGTGCCTGTCTCTAAATGAAGCTTTACTTTCTTAAGAACAAGCAGATATTGTCAAAAGGCTGTGTTTATCCAACTATTTTGTCAGATGGTTGCAGTGAAACATCATTTTGTTATTTGCCAGCAGCCATTAAAGCTGCACGTATTAATATGTTGATACTAATAATGGATTAGAAGATTATGTGGAATGGGAAAGAGGTCACTTGTATAGTGACAAACTCTACTCTGCTGTTTCCATCAGCTCTATGGAGCGTTTTAGCATCTTTTAGCTCATTGATTTGTTTATTATGGCTCACAATTTTACTTTTTTTGGTTCACTCTCACCGCTCTGATCAGCCTTGTTTTCAGGCGCAGCTGTTAGAAGAAAAGTTCTGATAAACAGCAGACAGACAACGTTAGCAACTAGCTGGTGAACATAGTGCAGCATGTAGCAGCTACATAAGCAGATAGTTTCCTCAGGAGTTAGGAAAAACCGAAAACAGAGCTAAAAGAAGAGAGTATTGAACTGACATGTATAAGGTCACCTGAAACACGACTGGAAATGAATGTTAGTGCTGCTCTGTGTGTACTGGATGTGTAATTAGGCAACTATTTGCTAACATTAGCCATAACTGCTTTACATGGTGATAATATGCCAATATTGTCTTTACAGCTTGTTTTTGCCAAGTGGCCAAAAGCTTATAGTCACAAGAATTGCCATTAAAGTTTGACAGCCTTGTCGCTCAAGAGCTGAGGAGGGTCAACATGACTGCAGGCGCGTTGTGTTTTCTGACAGGGTTTGATCAGATTTTTGATAACGGGCCAACACTGGCACAACACACAGTATCTGTCTTCTCCTCCCTACTCATCGGTTTGGTTTGTTGCCAGCCCAGAAGAAGAAGAACACTTGCAGACCTTAGCTGTGGCGTGGTTTCTGTAGAGCGCTGTGGAGTTCGGAGGCTGCTGTAGGTGTTGCAGGTTTGCTGCCATCTGCTGACACTCGACCACGCGGGTGAATCGTGAAGCAGCAGCAGGCCAGTCATTACACAGCATCTAATGCTGTTACCTGCTGCTCTCTCTAGTTCACCAGGCTCCAACCTGCCAGGCAACTTTGCTGTCATCTCCATCAATTATGTTTAGAAAGATAGAGCTTTTGGAACACTTTTTGACATGTTATAATAGCAATGTAGCACCAATTAATAACTTACAATTATATTTATTTCTTTATAAGTTACAATCACATATACGTAAGCTTCTCTTTCAGGGACACAATGCATTTTGGGTCAGTTGAGTATGTCCACTAAGCTTACGTTGCATACTCAGAAATTCTTGCTAAGCTAGTGAAAATCTGGTATTTCTCGCATACACAGAATCCACATACTATGCATTGAAAACGCACTACACACTCAATTTCACATCAGTATGAATAATACGTTAGTGTGCGAATTTGAAACCAACCCAAATCCAATCAGCTGCACCTCAACCACACATTACATTTAAATGTATCAGTAACAATAATCTGCTGTCACACATGTCTTATAGATCCCCTAAAGTCCCGAAATCTATCTGAATAAAACAAAAAATAACAACCAAAAAAACCTTTAGTGAACAAGATAATATCTTGTGCAAACAGAACCTTGAACGTAGAACCGCCCCTGCAGCAAAGTATTGTTATATTATGTATTGCTATTTTTGCTCAAGTAAATGATCTAAATACTTGAACATATCACATCTGCATTTTAACTACTTACTTACAACTGTAACTTTCTACCTACTTCCTAATGCACTGTATATACTTTGCTTTGTTCCTTGATTTTCTGTTTTCTTTTGCTGAAGTTTGCTCTTCATAATAGTAAGTAAACAAGCGTTTCAAGTATGTACTGTGTATGTGATGAATCCATCTGTAAATGTAAAAGTGGTAACACTAATTTAAGAAAATACTGAATTGTGTTCAATATTTAGGACTTTTATTTTGTTTGCATGGAAACAGCATTTATTCCAGCATGGCAACCTCAACCTCTGACGTGAAAACAAGGTGGCAACAGCAGTAATAGCTAAACAATAGCAGCAGTAATAAAACAGGGATGGAACATCACAAAAAACATCACACTGATAAATGCAGTACACAAAGAGTTCGAAGAAACTGGATGCACTATTTTTTCTCATTAATATGCAGTACAAACTACAGCTTCAATATCCAGTGGTGAAGTATACGCAGAGGAGGCGCCTTGGTAAATACAACTACATTAGGCACTGAATCACCAACAACATCCATTTGCGCTTATATTCAACCTACACGTCATCTGCGGTCACACACTGCCACCAGCTGGTTGTCATGTGCAACTTTAACATGCATAAATAGGCACAGTGTCATAAGATACATGCTGTGAATGACTAGACACTGTGACCTGACAAACAAGCTGCAGGTCATTTTATAAAGTCTACATTATGCAAAAGTCTTGCATGACAGTGGCAGTACAATGCAGCAAGTTCTTTTCTTCTTTATTTTTTAACTCAATGTTTGCTGGGTAACAGGGCTCCATGTCATTTACTGCACATGTGGACCACAAACTCTTCAGGCACTCACTGAAGAATATGTAGTGAAATTGGTCTTTTCTAAAATAGTCTTTGGTGTAAACTGCAAGTTCTGAGAGTACCTGATGTCATCTACCCACCTGTCAGACAGAAAAACAGTAAAGTTCTATGACTTTTCCAGCACTTTGGATAAAGAAGTTAAAGCACTTTGAAGGCCTCCAGTAAATAGTGTTGAGTGTTGCTTCCTCTCTGAGCTAAAATCCATTTAATGGAAGATGTAACTTACATTCTTTTAAGGCCGCAGGTAAGTTATTTTCAATTAGGGTTGAAACACCTGATATATTGTATTGTATAACAATTTTGATAATCGATTATTGGTTTGATTCCACTTTAAAGCAAAATTACAGCACCCTTTAAACCCAGAGTTACAAGATGCTTCACAGGAGCACCTCAAATACAATTCCACAGAAGACAGCAGGTCTTTGATGTCACTGATGTTTGTAACCTGAGTGCGTTTGGGTTTTGAAGACATAACCTTCAAACTACATTCTTTATTTCTCTGTGAAATTTGTTAGCTTCCCTGATAGATATGACAGTGATAGATATAATTCCAACTGCTTACAACTAAAGCCACTAACCTGAACACCAGCTGTGTATGTGTGTCAAATGGTTTTCTTTCCCACTTATTTCATTATTTGAAATATGTTTCAGGCTCTCATGCTTGCTAATCTTTGCTGTCAGCAGCTGGCGTGGTTTTTGGAGAAGTCTTGCCAAATGTGCAGCAGCTGGGATGGCTTAAACCCGTTAGCAATGACCAGTTTGGCAAAAGTGCACCTGTTGTACTCCAACTTTCTGATTTCAAACAGGTTCCTGAGGGTCAGCAGGCTGCGGGAGTACACCGGCCACACGCCCAGCACGCGCAAACACAACCCCACGTAGACGTCCTCCAGGGGGATCATTCGGACAAACCTGGACGCCCAGGAGATCCTGGCGGCCAGGTCTGCAGAGAAGACGTACCCGGCTCCTGACACATACGGGGGGAAGCTGTCCTCGGGGTACAGCTCCTCGGACACATGCCACTTGCTGTTACTGTCCCTCCTTGGCCTGCCATCACTAATCACTGACCCTGTGATGAAGCCCTGCCTGGGGGAGCTGCGCAGCCGGCTGATGAGGTAAATCACGTTCACAAAGATGTCGGCGTCCACCTTCATAGCGTAGGAGGCGTTTGGGCAGTGGGTCGCCAGCCAGCTCATCATCACCATGGTCTTGATTGTCAGGTTCTGGTAACTGTCCTGGAAGTTCATCTGGATGATGTCTGCATGTCTCCTACTCTCCTCGTGCAGCTTGTCCTGGATGCTGGACACCTGCCCCCCCTCAGGGAGCCCCACGTAGAACAGAGTCAGGGTGTCCTGACCCGGAGCACCCCATGTTTTCCTGATGGCCTCCCTTGCTGCAGCCTCTAGAGGGGCAACTGGGACCAGAAAAACCAGGAAAGGGCTTCTGTCCCTGCATGCGGCAGGCTGGTTGAGAATATACTGGTATGTTTGTGGGGATATCACCCTGTAGTCCTCCGCAGGAAGGGGACTTGGCTTTGGCGGATGGTTACGCACTCTGCTCACTAGAATCAGAGCAGAAAGGACGAGCGCGGCTGAGACGGTGAGTAACTTCAATAACCTCCAGGAATAAGTTATCCTCATTTTCCCAAAGTCTCCCGTTTACTCTGTAGTTCCCGTCAGAAGTCCGGAATTAAACGGTAAAATCCAGGAGGTCCGGACGGAGGGCAGTGGCCACGCCCAATAGGGCGAACCCGGAAATGGACATCTGCCGACGAGGGGCGTCCGACTGAACCAACCCCAGAGGGCACGCGACTCAGAGGAGCCGCACTATTGGTAGTTTTTTATAAACTGCTATTTAAAACGGAAGGCGGGACTTCAAGTAGGGCCGTCAGATTGTTCTACAGCAGAAGATCACAAGTTATAATGATAGTGACTTTGTGCTGAGTTTAAACAAAACAACAATGAACAATAAGAAGAAGAAGAATGTATAACAATATGATATAATGGACAATGTAATAATGGAAAATGTCTCCCACCCACTCCACACCATGGTGGTGGATTTTAAGAGCTCCAAATATCGATAATATCGATACCAACGTCGGTATCTGTATCGGATCGACACTAGCGTGATGGGATCGATACTTTAATTTCAGTATTGCTCCTCTACATTCAGTACTTGTTACTGTTTCATCAAAGCATGTCTGAGTGCAAACGTTGCTGCTTTGACATCGTTCATGCGGGCTTTGCTCCTCCTCTCCCCCCCCCCCTCGCTCTGTTGAGTTTTGTTGTCATGGCGTCACGTGACTCAGCGGCGCCACACACACATCAGCTGGTGGACTGCATTCTGTCGCAGAATAGTTCTCTAAAATCATTTTTTAGTTTTAAAGTTTTAAAACATTTGTTCTTCTTTAATCATTTGGTGTACTTTTTGTTTATTTAAAAAATATGTTCATGATGTTCAAAGCAGTGTTCACAGTTACAGTTCATAACTGAACTGTATAGAATATGCTTTGTCTAAAAACTTCAGTCCTGGGTTTTAACATGATTAACTAATTAACAGTGGAAATCACAAAAATCATTTAGTGGTCATAAAAATGTTTCCAGATTCAGAATACTGACGATTCATTCACCTCACAAATCATGGTTTTATAAGTAAAACGTATCAATATCGGTATCGGGATATTAGGGTTGGTATTACTTGGTATCGGTTCGGAAGGATAAAAAGGTATGAGGGGCCGTTTAGGATATAATTCAGACTGTACTTACACAAACACATATGAAACGCAAGCATCAATACTACTGAAAACCCACACTCACACACATACACATGAAACGCTCACACACACACGAAATGCTCACACACATATGAAACGCTCGAACACACACATATCAAATGCTCACATAGCATGAAACATTAACTAGCTATGTGAAAGAAAAATCTCATGGATGAGTGCGAAGCGTTTCACATGTATGTGCGTGAAAACATTTCACTATATCCGGAAGTCACTTCAGTGTAAACGGAAACGACTTCCATCTCCGCGCGTTTTTCCCCTTCGGTCAGAGGACATCTAATATTGTATATATAATATAACGAGCAGATTATGGTCCTTGATGTGTCATGTGTTCGAGCATTTCGTGTGTGTGTGTGAGCGTTTCATAGACCTGTTAGACCTGTTAGCCTCACTCTGACACCCAGGCCAAATTCAGTTACTCTCACTAACTTGATTACCGGTGTCTACGTCCTCAACTCAACCTGTTTAACTTGTTTACTGGTATCTTGTGTTACACTGTGTTTTTGTTTTTATGTACTGTATGTTTCTCTGCAGTTTGCGTTAAACTGTTGCACTGTCCACCTCTACATTGTATGTCACTGCATATACAGTAATATTATAATTTCCCCCCTGGGAGATCAATAAAGTACCCATATATCTATCTAAAATAATCTATAAAATAAAGATATAACAGGTTCAGGTTGAGTGGCACAAAAAAACATGCATTTTTCAAAATTCATTTTTAGACTATTTTTACTAGACTCTCCAACGTTTTGTAAATATGATGAAGCATGATACGTCACTTTACTTGTGGGGGGTAAGTAAGGCTAGTATGTTTTCTTTTTAAAATGGCATTTTAACACGAAAACGTTTTATCACCATTTCAAAAATATTCTCCATTCATACGACACAACTGAAAATGGGGCATGCATGTGCCAGTGTGAACAGGAAGCAGATCATCTACTCTGCAGTTGGTTGGTTGATTAGTTCGTTGCAGGAAATACTAGTAAGACCAAATAATAGAGCACAGATTTCTGTACTTGGACCGATGACAAGGTGGAACTGCTACTGAAAGTAAGTGTTGTTCAATATTAATGTTGAATTAACTGCTATAAACTAACGGTAGTGTTAGCTAGCGCTAGTGTGGACGCTTGGCATAAACCTAGCAACAGTTATGGGTTTTAAAACAAAAACGTAGAAGTGTGGATTGGAAGAAGCTAGAAAGTGGACCTCCAGTCAAGATTCTTTGTCAGCTTTTCTTCAGAAAAAATAAACCCCCCGAACATCTTCCCTTTAAAGAAACTGTTTTATTGTAATACAGTTTACAGAGAAACACCTGTTGTTCACCCAGTTAGGACAAACAAAACAATAAAAACAAACTTAATTTACACAGGCATTCTTTAGAAGGTCAGTGGTTTAGTATGCCGCTGTAGCAGGGGGTGGGGGGGTCGGGAGGGTAGAAACTAGTTCTCTAGTTTTGGCCTGTTCAAACACTAATGTCATCAACAAAGCATAGAGACCCTACTATGTCAAATGGAATTCAATTGGAATTGATCTTTTTTTAGTTTTGAGCATCAACATGTTTTGTGTCAACAACACATAACATTCTCTTGTTCCACATACATGTACTGTATTCACATTTTGCAAAAAGAAAAGAAACAAAAAAAATCACCGCATTTCATTATATACTGAATCACAGGTCCTGCTTCGGATTCGTAAGAGACACAAAACAAATCAAAACACATCAGCTTTTCTTTTCTCTGCTCTTTAGCTTTTTAAAACACAATACTGTGGCTGTAGCATGATGCCTTCAGGGGCTCACACAATGAATGGAAACATTGCCATCCACGCGGACATGGGATGTGGCGGGGTAAAATACTTTTTTTTTTTCTTTCTCTTTTCATTTCCACCTCTATCACATCAGATGTTGGCTTGTGTTGTGGAAAATGAGGGAACCTGGGGAGGATAAAGTGACACTGACACGGGTTAAGTCGCACAAAGACAAACAAATGGCAAGTTCGATGGAGATATCGGACATCTGAGCAGTGCCATCGGAGGAATATCCCTTTTCAAATGTTTAAATCAGATGTATACATGTACAATATTGTACAAGGAATAGAATTTCTATGACAATCCAGTTGAATTATCACTGTTTTATCGGTTTTAGCAAAGAGGCCCTGAACCTAAACAAGACCACATTGTACTATAAACAGCCTGTCCGTCCTTTAAAACCCCAAACGTGGCTTGGATGTGAAATAGGGAACTGTGTTAATTACTGTACACAACATAATGCCCAAGCTGCACACTCGCCTCCCCACAAATGCTGCAACACAAGAGAAAGGATTAGAATCGGGTGGGATGGAGTTGCTTTTGCTCTCTTTGGTGCGTGAGTAGAATCTGTGTGGGCTTAATTTAAGTCCAGTTTGTAACATGCACGTCAATTTCCGCACTGGCAGCATTTCAACAACCGTATCACAAGGGGAAGGAGGGAATTGGGAAGGTGTGTTGGTTTTGCGTGGAGGCAGCAGGGCTCGAGGCAGTGGCTTTGGTCGCTGCAGGGTGTGTGGGTGTGGGGGTCGAGGTGGTTCATGGGGAGTCCAGACAGAGTAGTAGCAGTGTTGTTGTTGGTGGTGGTGGTGGTGGATCATTTATGATCGTTTCCTCCTTCCCTCCAGGTTTCTGAAATTGGATGGCCTGATCTTCATCTCGGCGAACTCGATTGAGTGCTCATGGCCTTTCCAGTGGAACCAGTTCACACCCTGAAGAGGAGGAAATGGACAAAACATGTTAGTCTAAATAGACAAAGTAGAAAGAAAGCAGAGGTCGTTACCCATGTTCCTGTCACAGATCCATATTACAGAAAAAGCAACCAAAATATTACTGTTTTTGCTCTTATCCTAAAAAGACGATATTGGTACTAAGCTGTTTACATGGCTAATGAAAATGAACTGTCTGCTGGTCAGTTGGTTTGTTTCCAACACACTGAGCTGACTTTAAACAGGCAAGAGGCCGTGTGTCGCAAACTGCAGTAAAAACCCCAACTGAGATGCATATTGTGAATGCGCTGTACACATGTCCAAAGAATGCTCCTAAACCTAAATAATATCACAATATCCCACGTCTTAATCAGAAAATGCTACATTTGGAATATCCAAACAGAATATGATATATGACAGTAGAAAATTTGTGTGTATGTAAACAGAATCAGTATTGGACAATTCTGGCAACCCCAGATCACGTCCAACGTTTCTTAAATTCTGGCTTTCTACAATATCTGTGCATTGCCACTATGGTATCGATAAGGTTTGGGGAAAATTGTGGTTATGACTAATAAATCTTATACCTTAAACATAGGGGTAAGCTGGATTTATGCGTGACACAAGGGGTTAACGGCAGGCTCTCTGTAGATGCCTACAGCGCAGGTCTAGATTTATGATTCAGCATCTGATTTCCCCCATTGCAATCTTCACCACAACACTAGACAAATATATCGTAAATGATAATACGTATTGTGCTTTAATCAAAGTAATCAAATCAATATAATCCTGCTACTACATATTATGTATTACATTTTCTAGCAATATAAATTGCCGGGGGCATCAGAACTTCCTCAGCGATCCCTGGAACCCCATAAAAGATCCTCACAGTCTTCTAAAATAATAATGGAATACCATCAGCGACCCCCTGAAGGACTCTAAGAATTAAGGGTTTTTAATCATAAGCCAACAAACCCCCATCAGGGACCCCTGTAACCCCTTTAAATATAGCTGAACTATCTTCAGGATTCCTGGAATGTCTTCTCACAGACTGATGGAGCGTCAGAGACCCCAGGAAGCCCCTCTGGGAGCTGACTGCACTATGAGTTGTGCTGTATGCAGCCGTACTGTACCTTGCTGTGACTGTTATCTCCGTATCGTCCCATGAGATTGACACGGTGGCAGTTCTTATACCAGAAAGCTCCCTTGTAGGACAGAGCACAGTTGGTGACCGCGATGTCGTTGTCGTGGTCGTAAGTGGAAAATGGCCGACCATGATGGTAGGTCATAGAGTCACCTACAAAGACACACAGCAGAGATAGAGTCAACTAAATGAACTGTGGTTCAGTTAGTGGGAACAGGTGAATTGTTACATTTAGATTGTAGATGAACACTGCAGGTACAAACTGACATGTTCAGTGTAGTTAAATTATTCAGTGAAAACTCTTATTATATATAAATAATGACATCATGAACATAATAATCATGAAAAGAAACACAAAGTACATTTCAAACAAATAATTTACAAGGTAAACAAAGGTAGTAGAAGGTCAGCTTGAGGGATCCAGTCACAAGACAGCAAAAGAAGAGGGGGACAATCTACTGTATAATGTGTACAGTGTGTCTCTCAAACAACCTTAACTATAGAAAGAGGGTTACCATACAAACTACAAAAGTTTCTATATGAAATCAGAAAGGTTTAATGCCATTGTGCAATATATGTTTATATCTCTCTGGTGGTGATTTCTTAATGTTTTTGGAGTGCTGCTATCTCAGATCCAATGTCGTCATCACTCTTGTACTGTGGTTGTACTGAATACTGAAACAACTGTGAGCCTTCATTTGGTGGCCTCATTCCTAGTGAAAGGCTCAACACTGACCGATTTTAGCCTACATTTTTTTTAAAGTATAAGACTGGTGATATTATATATTGTCTTATTTTCTTATTAGAATTATTGTGTGTATCAAAGTCTGATACATCTTCCTCTGTGCCACAGAGCTCCATTGTTCTCCAAACACTATTAAAATGAGCCACAGTGTTGCACTGGCTGACGTGTTACTTCATTACCATAAACACACACACTGTAGTTTATTGTGACTCCGTCCCCCACACACCGTCCTGCTGTCTGAAATACTCACTAGAGCACCAAATGTGGATTAATCCACAGCTGAAAATAGTCCCCATCAAATGCACAATTTCCATCTGTTCCACCACTAAAACCTACAGTGCCCAGCTGTTTTAAGAAATTACGGATGCCTTTTTAAAAACACAAATAAAGTATATATTTGTGAGCTTTATGTATGTTTGTGAAAAGATTTCTATATGCCTTCAGGAGAAACTGATGGGTTTGGGGCTGAGTGCTACAGACAGAATAGGGATGTCAGAAAGTTTTGCGAGACAGACTGAAGCACCCTGCACTTGTTTGGCTGCAGGCTACAGAAGTTGGCTTTACCTGCTGTTCCACTGTATCCTCCTACGTGGACTTTGTAGCGGCTCCGAGGTTCAGAGACAGAAAACTTGTCATACTGAGCATAGGCTGTTTCTCCCTTATCTCTCAGGTCGACTCGCAGCTCGTACTGGCCTCCAGCTGTGATCTTATGCAGGTTGGAAAGACCTGAGTGTGAAAGGAGATTATATATAAGCTGGACAGGCAGCAATAACTTTTCAGTGATAAGATATTATTTTCAGATAATACATTATTTTACATTTAAATAATATTATGTATCCTATTAATTAGGATACATTATATTTGAAGTCTGATACCTCTAGATGGCTTCAAGCTTCAAAGTGTATTTATTTTATTCCATTATTCAGTATGTAAAAAATCTTCTCGCACAGCATATTTTAAATTATCCAATGAAACAGGATTTGATAGTAACAATATAGTTTAGTCTGATCCAAATCAATCCACGGGGCTGTGTTATTGTACAAATATATAATCACACAAAATATATCACATCAGTAATGGATGACCCTAAAAGCACTGGGGTCTGTTTTGCTGTTTTGTATTAATCACCTTAACTGAATATATTGATAACCATTTCCTTATGTGTTGTGGAATTCTGTGTTGTGCTGTGACGTTTGCTAGAAATTACCCAGCCAGAATTCATCATTCATGTCTCCGAAGCCAGCAGTGTAATTCTTCCAGTTGCGGAAAAACTCCAGTTTACCGCTCTGACGTCTGAGGAAAACCTGCAGAGAGATAATATGTGATGTGATAATAAAGAATGAATTACTGATCATGAAACATTCCCACTGCAAATTAGCTGCATGTGAAATATCTGACAATTACCACTTTGATATATGGGTTTTCAAAATAAAATGAAATTTCAAAATATATAAATAACCTGGATATTATTTTTGACAAAAATGCAAGTTCATCAAAACTCAATTAGCACAGCGATGCACTTCATGCATCTTCAGAGACATAATATCACCTTATAAAATTGTTATGTTAGCTGTTTTTAAGAAAATGTTAGCAACAAGTAGACAGAGAAACATTTTCATTCATTTGAAGTTGGGTTTCTGGCCATTTAATGAGAACTCCTGAGAAAAGTATTTGTCTCTATAGCTGCTAAATGTTGTACTGTGTTCACTTGCTAGCTGCTAACTTTGTCTGTCTATCATTTCGGTGCTCGGCAGGTAGTGTACAGAGGGTTTATCAGAGCTCTCTTGGTGAAAGGATAGGAGCTGTAAAAATCAAAACAAGCTGAAAGATGCTAGAGGTACTCAGCAGAGCTGAGAGGAACTGCAGAGTTGGGTGATAATTCTCTGTGGGTTCTTCGCTACACCTGTGACACTTTTCACATCACACATAGACATTGGACCAATTGTGTAATATAGAAATACTGACTACTGCAGCTTTAAATTTATATATGTCCCTGTTAGCCGGTGACTTACGATCCATCCGCCTCCATCAGTGATCATGTCGCAATAGACCTGGACTGGCTGGCTCTCATCTCCGCCCACGTAGATGGTGTACAGGTCTGATGAGGTGTCGCCATTCAGTAGGGCCTGGGAGCAGTCCTTGGGGTATCTGTACAGCACACCAGCTACACACACACACACAAACACACACAAAACAGATTATATGAGGGAATAATCAACATAACAATTTGTATCTAATATGTTTGTATTTAATGTAATTTAATGTAATAATGTAATTTGTATCCTTTTCACAATAAAAGTTCAATCCAGAATCTATCAATATAAGCTAAATTGCTGGTGTTGCCTGCTTTACTGTAAAGTCTAGAAACTATTGTTTCAGACAGAGCAGACATCCTTCTATGCAGTGAAGCTCAAACATTCAACTGAGGGGAATATTAAGGATCCAGTTTCTTGTGGAGCTTTACAGAGTTCAGGAATAATGATAAAAAATGCACCCGGTGACATCTGTTAAATACTTTTTGAAATATCTTACAACATATACACAGCTTACGAGGGCTGAAACCTATCCAGTGTGTATATGAGTCCACTTACTGGTGGTGAAGACGGTAGTGATGACTCTGCTTCTCTTAGGACCAGCAATGGCCTGCAGCCTAACTGAATACTCCGTGGAGGCGCTGAGCTGAGCCATGTTATAGGAGACAGCAGTGGGACTGAGGACCACCTCCTGAGGACGAAACATGTTCAAACATTTTATTCCTGAACAGTCTTTATAGACATAGTTTACTACTGACCAGTCAGACCAGCACCTGTGGAGTCCTGGTGTCTACTCACCCGGACAGTTCCGTCTGTGGACTCGAAGCTGAGGATGTATCCGGTGATGTCAGCACGAGGTGGCTTCCAGGTCAGCATACCATTCTCTGTCTGGATGTTACTGGCTGCCAGGTCCTGAGGGGCGTCCACATCTGTAACCACGACAGCCGCTTCAATCATTTCATATTTGACTCTTTGTCTCTCTTTTAGTTAATCTCTCAATCACATATTTCTTCATGACATCACTGCAGCCATTAATCTTGTTGAGGTTCAAGAAACAAACAACAGCATATCTACAGAATAGGATTCTTTTATTTATGAGTTTCTCCTCATGTCCTTTTGTTTCCGATTAAAATATAGTTTGTAATGACAATGAAAAGTCCACTTGAATCAGGAAAGCAGACCATGTCTTTTAAGCAACAGTGGTTACCAGTGGTAAAGTCAGTTGTAGTGGCTGCACTCTTGGCCAAGTCCCTCACAGCGTAGACCTTCACGGTGTAATGTGTCGCCGGCGTCAGAGAGCTCATCTCGAACTCCACCACGTTTCCTGACACACGCTCCATCACCGGGGCCACTGGAACGCACACAAACATGCAGGCGTCAAGTCAGCACATCGAGGACAAACATGCAAGATAAGGAAACTAGGTTTGGACTCACGTGTCAGACAGATATGATTCTTTGGTTTAAAACTCAAAATTGGAGCATTTACTTCATGTTGTTTCAATCAGATATGTTCCTCCCTTACTTCTGGAAAACATCTAAGAAAACTTGTCTTTGCACATCTGAACAAATAAGAGGCAATTCTCACTAGTTCTGCAGTGAAAGGCATATTTCCCACTGACCAATCAGCTAGTCTTCCTGGTGTCCAAATACATAACATAATGTTATGAACATTAATTACATTAATATAGATAAAATTGCATCAATATACATTAAAACCAATCAACAATGTTCATACATTTAGTCGAATACTAATTAAAAATCAATATACAGATGCTCTTTAAAAAGATTAGTAATATTACAATTAATGAACATGAATATTGAAAACTAGCACAGAGTCATCTGCATGCCAATAAATGCCTCTGCATATTCTGTTTAAAGGCTGATTTATTTTTATTAGATGGATATGTAGATGTAAATTATTTCAATTTGTTATGGCTCTCTAAGTAATTTTTTCAGCAAGTTAGTTCTTGATTTGGGAACCACAATATGACCTTTACTATCAAATCTGATATTGTGGTTATTATTGCAGTAAATTATTTGGTCAAATAGAAATGTTGGCGTCTTCGATTTAATGGTACAGTTGAACAATGTGGCCGTGCTTGAGGAAACCCTTTGCTCAACGATGAGCTGTGAGAGGTTGGAGTGCAACTTTTCGATGTCAGCTCTAATCGAGCTGCCCAGAAGAAGTCTAACAGCTCTGTTTTGTGCAACTTGTAATTTAGCGAGGTTTGTTTTAGTTGCAAACGACCATTCTGTTCAACAATAGTCCAGGTGGCACAAAATGAATGATTGAAAAACATCCTATGTGATTGTATGTAGGGAGAACACCGCAATGCCTCAACCCATTTTACTACCAACAGTATTAATGTGCTTGGTCCATGATAGGTGGCTGTCAATGACCAGGCATAGCAACTTAGCTTTATCCAGCTGTTAAACGGATTCACCAGATATGGATAGCTCCAGCTTAGGCTTTGACTCAAAGACAATATCTTTAGTTTTGGATATATAATCATCTAATGATACAATCATCACTGTTTTTCTGCATCTCAGTCATGATTCAACAAAGGATGATGGGAAAAGAATATAAATATGTATAAAATAATAAATTAAATTAATGGCCTTTTTTATGTACAGGATGTATATATCTGTCACTGTATTGTCTGTGTTAGATTACAGTATGTGTAAACACTAGATACCTGAGTCTGCACTGTAGGTGATGACGTAGCCGTCTACAGTGGCGATAGCGGGCTGCCAGAGCAGCAGAGCCTCAGTGTCTGTGATGTTGACTGCAGTCAGACCACGGGGCTTATCCAGAGCTGTAACACACACACACACACACAAAGTCAGTCAGTCAAATATCTGCATATGGACAGAGCTACTGACTTGGGTTGTGTTGAAAGGAAGCGATTCCTCTCCACCTTTACACATGCTGCTGCTTTAACACAAGTGACTGTGAATGTGTTTTATAAAAAACATTATTTGAATTGTGATTGTTGTGACTGTACATTTTATTCACCAGTAGCTGTACAAGGAAATGATTAAAGTATAACTGACAAATTTGTGAAAAAATATGCATTTTTATATCCAGCCGTAAGATAAAGAAAGGGTGTGGTGTGTCAGAGTGTTAGTCCTACCTGTGGTGACGCTGTCTGACCCAGGCTCACTCTCTCTTTGGCTCTTGACAGCGATGACTGTGACCTCATAGGTGACCCCGGGGGTCAGGTTGGGCAGCACAGTCTGAGACTCCGAGCCGTCAACGGTCAGTGTCTTAGCATTACCTGGGAGTCAAATCAACACATGACACTGAGTAAATACAGCTTGGCTGATTGGTTGTTATGCACATAATGACATTCTTTCAAATTCCTCTATGTCTCTATATTTATAATTTATTTAACAGCTGCTTTTAGACAGATCAGGGTTCTGATATCCTTCAAGCAGAGTTTCTCAAAATCCATCGAGCATATGTGTTGTTTACCATCTAGTCAAAAATCATTCACATTGATTCAGACGTTGAGTAACTTCCTCTTTTTTTCCTCTTTTTTATCAGTCCCTCATTCAGTAGAAATGCCTATAAAAAGCCACTAGGGGGCAGCACCAGTCTATCACTGGAGAAAAGAGTTTGCCCTGCAGATGATGGGGGATTAAACTGATTGATAAGTCAGTAATGACAGAGTAGTGAGAATGTCCATACTGGCTATAAAGTCATTAATAACCTAGACTATATGCTGATTTCAAAATCTGTTAATTGGAAAAAGTCTAAGCATTAAATCTGAAAATCTCTATTTCTTGATGTAATCAGGGATGGAGTTGAGGGTAAAACTATTAGGAGCTACGAGCTCGTTTGTGGCAGTTTTTTTTCTTCCAGATTAGCTCAGTTTTGGGAGATTTTCCTAAATCCAGATCATCCCTGTTTTAGTAGCAAACTGTTCACACATAAGAAAACTGACCTCCATGAGCGGGCACATAAGTGACCCTGTAGCTGTCCACCCGAGCTCTTGGAACCACCCAGTGAACGGTGGTGGACGTGTCGGTGACATCAGAGAAGCGGATGCCCTTGGGTGAGCCCATGTCTGGCACAAACATGACAGAGACAGCAGGTGGGGGCAAAAACAGACAAGGAAACAGAAAGTTTAGTCTTTCTTAGACTAGTGAGGACTGAACATCAGTGTCCAGTGTTCAGTGTCATTGAACATCAATAAATGCACAGAATAGACATGTACTATTTTCTGCTTTAAAATTAGGAAGCAGACAAGAAAAGACACACATATACTGTTAGTGTGGCCAGGGCCGATCCACCACTCAAAGGCACCCATTTTAGAATGGAGCGAAAGGGAGAGTGCGAAAGATAAAGCGAGGTAGACAGACAAAGGGGGCCTGGGGAGGCCCGGGCTCAAAGAGAGAGACCCTTCCCAGCTAACACCGAGCCACAGTATCTTGCGTGACAGACCTGAGGAGATTAACTTGCCCCCATTTCATGGCAACACAAAAGTGAAACATGTGCCACGCAACCCAAGAGTAAAGCCTTACCCCCAGGGAGGACAGGGGACCCAGCCATAGACACCCGTTGTATGTGACACAGACAACTGCCCCCCCACACACTTTACAAAGAGCGACTGCGAGACATGGGGCCAGGCAGTCAAAGACAACATTTGGTAGGACGACCGGACGGAGATGACACAATGAAAGGAGCAGAGTAAAGAGCTGAGTAAAAGTCCTGAGTGGGGGTCAGCTGATATGAGTTTTCAAGGCCTTTTCTGATGGTTTGGGTTGAAGCTTCTATGCTGATATGTCTTATTGATTAGATATTCAGTATCTTTAAATTGGACCATTATGTTATACAGAATCATGTTCATTAAAGGATAAGTAAACAAAATGGGATATCATGGGATAGTAAATTCTCCATGACAATAAGGACAATACTACTGTACAATAATACTGAATCATCAATAGGCCTATAGCTGCTACATATCTATCATATCAGACTGGCCAGGACCCAGAAGGTTCATATCAGTAAACCCATTCTGGATCATAATTCTGATCCAGCAGCAGTCTGGAGCTTGTAAGCCGCCGTGTGTCCTGTCTGAACCCAGAGTGTGTGTTCTCGGATACTGCTGTAAACCTGGGTTACATGCTGGAACCACTCAGGAGACACTGACAGACGGGATGAACCGCTGACCCCTCCCCCGATCCCAACACATAGCCGCTGACACAAAGCACACAATGCAGCCAGAGCTGGTCATCATGAAAGAAACCATCGTCAAGTGATTTATTTCTGAAGATTTTCTTTTGCCTTGGACGAATACCACAACGCTTTGTTGCCAGGTTAGTAGACAAAAGGATCTGTGATGTAAGAGACAAATGTTAGAACAACGGTATTAATGACCACGGTTACATGCTGTTACCAAAAAAAAAAGACGAAACTAACAAGATCTGACATCAATCCACATTGACAACGCTGATAAGACCAGTACAGGTTTCAGGTCTGGTTTCCATCCCTTCAGCGTGTACCTGTTCTCACCCCCTCCATTACAGACTTGGAGCGTCTTCCAAAAATGATCCCAAAGATTTCGATTTTGTACTCGGTGTCCTCTGTGAGATCTGTGATGACCGTGCTTTGCTCCTCGCCAGCCAGCACCAGCTCTCTTGGTTGGCCTTGGCCCTCGGCCTGGCTGACCATTATGACAAAGGTGTCAAAGGCGTCCTCTTCAGCCATCCAGGCCAGCCTAAAGCTCTCAGGAGTGACGTCGGACACTAGGAGAGCCTGCACCTCTGGTTCGGCCTCTGAGTGACAGGGGAAAGTCAGTTTTCCTCCTCTGTGGAACTTAAGAGTGCTTTGACATTTGAGGAACATGGCAGCAAAAGAGAGCATATCAGTCTATGTGCAAATGCCAGCACTGGTTATATGGAAGCTCAGCATCAGTCGACAAATAAAGAGCCTGAGTTTACAGAGCAGACAGATTAGTGTTACTGCAATCTGGTGAAAAACACAGAAGGAAGAAATGAACTTCAGTAAACAGGGTGTAGGATGTTGAGCCAAACAAAAGTATCCAGTATCCCGCTGCATTCTTTTTAGGCTTAGTTAACTGACCTATCAAAGCCGCTGTGGTCAGTAAAATGAGAAATTGAGGCAAGATTGTGACCGGAATTCATTTTCAGGAAATGTTAGTAAAGCAATACATTAGTCTAACGTAGGCTGCCACAACAAAATACTGTTTGTACGTGGAACATTTTTTTATATTCTATTTGTAATGATCTGATGGAATATCTATTATGGAGCAAGCAGAGATGGTTAAATAAAAGCACAAAGTGCCACACAGCTAAAAAGCTACGATAGCTTCATCCATTTTTCATTTCCATTCAATGAATTGAATTCACCACAGAATTTAGCAGTTTTATATGCTAGTGTGTTTCTTAGTGCTAGTTCCTTATTTCTGCAACAACTCTTAGGATAGGCCATGTGGATTGTACTTGAAAAAAATACAATTAAAGAGATTACATGATTCTTTGAATTCTTTCTTTTGTGAAAAAGTGACAGCCCTGGTCTGACTCATCTCATTCATGCACAATTCCTAGGGATTTGAAGTGAAGAGGCTTTGCCAAACTACAGCTGCTTCTCTTAGAATAATGTTCAAATACAGTACAATGCAGACGTATAACTATGTGCATACAGATGGGAGTGTGTGCAAGTGGTAGTGGAAAAGCTGGTAGTTAAGCAGTCATTAGCAGCAGCTAATAATGGCAGTGATAGGAAGAGAGGCTGAGAGGCAGCATGAGTCTACAGCTGCTGGAGAAAAAGCTCTGTTTCTCCAGAGGATGAGTCCGCTGACGCTAATTAGCTGGAGAAATTTCCGGTAGCAGCACACGGACACACGGACCGGACCGAGCTTTAAAAGCAGCCTGGATAAAAGCAGATATAAGTGGGCCGAGCACCACTGCTCATTAAAACACTACACCAAATGTTAGGGTCTCAGGGGTCCTTGAACTAGCCTGAATCCCCTTTTTTTATTGTGAGGGAAAACGCATGAGGCATTTGTTGGGAGAAGAAGCAGGGAAATGAGAAGCAGAGCAGACAAATCCCAGGGAGCTGTCACTCTTCATTAGCCGCCGGGCAGCTTTAGCTGGTCAGTGGAAGAGAGGGAGGGCCACATCCATCAGCTAACATGTGCTAGCTTGCTACTGATTTCACCCTCCCACCACCTCCACTTCAGCCCCTCTACCCCGTGTCCCTCCACACCCCCCAGGACCTGAGGGAACACAATCCCAGCTCACAAAAGGGAGCCTGTTATTGGAGGAGGTATGTGCCGGCGCCAGCTAACCTGCTGAAAAGGGGGTCTGCAAGCAGAAGCCCAGAGCCGGTTCCAGTCTCGCCTGATAGCTCTACGAGAGCAGCTTGTGGTGATATGAATCACAACTGAGTCTAGCTTGTTCTGGGCGCTGTCCACATCTCTTTGTGATTCCATCAATCTTTCGTTGTATAAAACTCACTCTCCGTTAATCAAAGTTTCCTCAGCCCCTTTACAGAGGAGGACTTTATTTTCCCTACGACGTCCTCCTCCACTAGACTGACGATGACCACCGTGCATAACATAATCAAATTAGCCAGCGCTTGTATTCACAAGTTGGAATGTTTTATGGATTAAGTGATGCTAATGAAAAATGTTAAGATGGTTTCACAAGCCATTAGCATGCAGACAATGGGCCGTGTTGAGCGCATGCCATATTCTGCGTGGCCCCAGAAGCCCCTGGCACCCCAGCACCAGAGCCCAGGGGCAATGGCAGCATGAGAATGAAGAGCGGTCCAGGCTTCGGGGGAACTGGGGATGCATACAGAAGAGAGGCCTCTCACAAAGTGACAAAAGCGCCTCAGGGTTTTTTTTGTCCTCTGTCAGTCCTCCCATCTTTCTTCCACTTGACTGATCCTCATCAGTGAAATGCTGAATGATAATGCCGGAAAAAGAAAAGTTAAAAAAATTGTCAACCAACCCAAAACTGCCTATTTTTGACATTCTATTCTAGTCATAATAAAGGGACGGAGGGGATGTAGGTCCTTACACTTTATTTGCAAAGGTGTTCAGAGGCCAATACAAGGCATCATTAGCAGATGTTGGTTTCACTGTTTACAGCCCACTTATTAGGCACATACTGCAATTCACAGCATGTTAATCACTGGTAATGACTGGGATTGGTGAAGTGGGTTGGGAAACCAGCGCACCTGTTGTACCTCAGTTAAACAGCACGCTGACCTTTTTTATGTGTTTCTGCTTGTTCACATAACAGACCAGGTGTTGTTTCAGGCTGGACTCGTACCAACATGCAGACTGACAGCTTAAAGGCGGATCAAACGCAGATCTGCGGCCGGGCAACTCATTCAATATAGATTGAATGAGTTGCTGTTGTGTGGGCGCTGCTGCGGAGTTTTAGCCCATTTTACAATCCCTGCATCAAAGGATGTGATATGTGCATGATGGATGGCTGATGAGGGGGTGTTGTTTGGGGCCTGGGATTGTGCACGCCGTCTGAATGCTGAGGAGATTTTGTTTACCCCGTTAAGAATAACTTCCATCACAGCAGCTGATAGGTAGATTGTCTTTACATACACCTTTTTGAAATGTACTTCCAACGCTGAAAGTAAACAGTTTTTCTTTGCACAGAAAATGGGCTGAGTTGTTGCCTTAAAATATGTCCATGGGGATGAACAAAACAAGCCTCCATCCGTCACGTTTTGTGATCAAATGCGAAAACTTTTGCAGGATCACTTTTTTCTTGAGCATTCTTGAAATCAGCTTCTTTTGAAGCCAGTGAAAGTGGCAGATTATAAAGATTCTTGAAGATGGACATTTTTTGAAGGGCTCGGGAAAATCAACAACGCTAACACAAACAAGTGTTCCTGTAACACCTATCAGAGACAATGTAACACTTTAAGACAGTGCTGAGGAGCCACACCGGAGCTCTATAAATAGACAAACACAATTTGACAACTGCAGGTTACTGTGATTTAAAAAGTCCACACAGAAAAACACAGATTAATTCACTATGTTCAGAAGAAGAAGAAGGAAGCAAAAGAAAGAACGAGGCCCCAGCGTTGACGGCGTTGATACCTGTGATGGTGTCTGCAAAGACAGGATCTAAGAGGGCCCCCCTGTACACCCCGTACAGATTGGCCCTGTACCAAGTGGTGGGTGAGAGGCCAGAGAGGGTGAGGCTGCGAGCATCGGCAGGCACCGTGTGGTTTTGCCACTCAGCGCCCGTTTCTGCATCGGTAACCTCAATCAAAAAGGCCTCGAACGCCCCGTCCTCAGCAGACCAGGACAGGAGGAAGCTGTCCCACGACACGTCGCTGACAGTGACGTTGGTCACCGCAGGCTTCTCCTCCTCTGGGTGATGACAAACACATCAACATGGAGTTACAGGACTGTGACAGACATACAGAATGGAGACAAAATGTTAGGCCAACACAGGTTCTGGCATGTTTTGAACTGAAACTCGACTGACAGATATTTAAAAATCCAGAACTGGCTCCATTTATCAGTTACAACACACAAACATACACAGATGTGGAAATTCCTTGGGTTCTATTTGAACCTGTGAAACATATAAAACAAACAAGACTGAGCTTCTGCTCAGGATGAGTCCTTGACAAAATCAGCTGGAAAATAGGGGCCAACACTGATGATCTCTCATTTGTATTTCAATCATTTCATTTTGCTGTCAAGAGAAAAAAAAGAGAAAAGGCCTTCACTTTGTCTGGGGTGGAAATATTCCCTTATTTCCACTACAAAAGGCCAGAGGAAAAAAAACAGCCTCATTATCAGTGTCTGCCTATAGCCATCTCCTCCATATTACCATATAAGTGGGAAGACTTAAAGATAGAAAGCAGCAGGCAGACATGCTGATGCAGCTTGTGCACATTAATGGCTGTGAATGAGCCATTAACATTTGAAGGTTCAGTGTAGCCCGGCCAGAATGGCAGAAGTACGCCGTCCACTTCAAAGCTATGGGGAGGCCATGCAGAGCCTGGTGCAGCAGCCTGTAATAGGAGTCCGTTGAGTGTGCAAGCATTCAGAGAGTAGATTAGAAAGAGATGGAGATAGATGGCGCAGGTAAACATCACGGTTCCCATTATCCTCTTTTCACTGTGTGGCAGAGTGGAACGCAAATGGGATGGGAGGATAGAAATGGGTTGGGATGGGGAGGGGGCTTTGCTGAAATCAGCTGATCATCGCTTATGAAACCCTACATGTACAAAGAACATGCATTTACTGCATGATGTGTCTACTCACTTACGGACACACTGGGAAATAACATTTAATACAGTAATACTTTAAGTCGCCCTTTTTGGCATTTCTAAGCAGTTTTAATAAATGGTTTATTACACATTATAGTGCAGCTGTATAAACAGATAATGAATGACTATATAGTAAAACATTGTAATTATATAACTTATGTCTTCACATGAGAATGTATAATTGCTCACAAATTCTGTGTATTATTAAATATTTAAAAATGCTTTTCGAGCTATGTACAACTACATTATACAGACACAATTTATTAAATGCTTGTATACTGCTTATAAGTGCTAAATAGGGTTAAGACAAAATTTGTATTTAGCTATAATTCTTTTAATTATTCTTTCAATTTTCAAATCATTTTGAAAAAGTCGTAAGCTATAAAATCTTTTTGTTCAAGATAAGCTAATTTTAACTAGCTTTTTAATTTGAATTATGATGATATATCCATTTGAGAAAATGTGTTTTCATGAAATATAAAACAGGTGTTTTCACATCCCCATCTCCAACTTTAAAGGGTTAGTTAACCCAATGTATTGCACTTTATTTGTCCAGGTTTCAGTTCAGCCTCTGAGATTACATTTAAAAAATGACATTTAAAAGCCTCTGTGTCCAGAGACATGCTGTTAAGAATTTTCATGGGAACTTTTTCTTCAGTAAAAGTAATTTCACAAAAAAAGATAACAGCACGTTCTTATCCAGAGAAAAACTGAAAGAGATGCTGCTCTTCAACTTTCAAAATGTAATTTTTTAATGCTGTAAGCACCACAAACTAAATGTAATGAATCTCTATTGTCTTGAGGTGAAGGCAGATTTCAGAGGCTCTATGGCCAGATACCATAGAGGTAATCAGAATAAAGTGAACATCAGCTTCGGTTCTGGCTGTCACATGCACATCAAATGGTCTCCTGAGATATCACCTTCTCACTCTGATATCTGCCATTTGATACACACTCAGTCATATCATGCTACAGCATCAGTGTACTTGAACCTCTAAACGAGGTGATGTCACACACTGCTGCACAGATCGTGTCAGTGCATGCAGGACATGATCTTGCTTTTTTCATGCTTTATGTCAGCATAACACCCAAAATGATGGCACCAAGGTAACCGTCGAGTATTAAGTAGTCACAACTGTTTAGGACGACACGGTGTTTTGTGCTGTTGATCAAACATGCAACATATATCCAGTATTATATACCAGTTTCAGACTCCTCTGGGACACAATGGCAGTCAAACATGTTTGTTCAATTTTTTTATTTGCACACATATGGGTATTAAATGGTGGGACTACTGCTGAAGTTATTATCATTTCCACATGTCTGTTGTCATTGTTCCCTGAGCGCAACTCTTCCAGTCTGTGCTTCTCTCCCAGTCAGCTGATTAGTTTAAATTATGATAATCCTGGCTTTTGTCTCCTGATTTCCCTGATTTATTTCCATCGGCTCACAATACTTTTAGAAGCAGAGTGAAAGACGTAGAAACAATCTTTCATTCTGTGATTTTTAAAAGCACATTTTGGCTTCAGGTCATTTAAGCGGCTTTCCTGGAACACTCAAAAACAAATTCTTGTAATCCTTTCGATGATTGTCAGGCACAAGGAGAACCCCCAACCTTCCTCCAAACCTCGTCTCACCTCGCTCCACCCCTCCTCTTTCCTTCAATTCTTCCTGTAACACGAGTGCGATCCTGTGTTCCTACTACGTGTCTGGAGACGATAAAGGCTGCAGATTGGCCGGGCTGTGGATTAGAGGGCGGCTGATTTCTGAGACAATGTTTTAACAGGAGTCCCAGCATGTGGCCTTTTATCTTGATAGACCCACAGTTCATCGTGGTCAAATCACACAAAACCAGAGGGGAGCAGGGGCTCACGCCAACAATTATCACATGAATGAACATTGTGCAGAGCGCACACATGTCCGTACAATCCCCCAGTTTCCCACACACACACCCTCACTTTCACTTTATCTCAGTCTATTTAACCACTCAGTCTCTCAATCATACATGCCACACATGACCACACAGACAAATGGACATAAGGAGTTGACACATTCACGTGCACGCTCACAAGTCCACATCCACACACACACAGGAGTCTGTATTCTGTTCTTCTTGGCAGCGTACGATCCAAAAAATGCAACAAAAGACAGTTATTCCAATGCTTACCAACGTTTCCCTCATGCCATATCAATTTTTGCCCAAAGCCATGCATTTAATGGGCACCCGTTGCATAACTAGGAGATTTACTTGGGAAATGTTTGGCTTGGAGGCACCCTGACCGCAGCACAAAAAATATGCCACAATCACCTCATTTGTCTTTTCTTGTTTTGGTTTAAAACAAAATAGGGAAAAAAGAAAAATAATTCCACATGCTATAAATGAGCCTTGGGAGGAGGGGGTTAGAGACAGAGTGACTTACATTGAGGAGCTAACAATGAATTCAATTCATTGCCTCTGTTTGGCGACAGTACTGAAGGACAAAAAAATGAACCTGTGGTTAATGAGAACTTCTCTTATTCTCGAACCCCACGCCACCAGCTAGGAACTTCACGGAAACAGTGGGCTACATTCAGAGGAGCCTCTGTCTCTGACACGTTGTACAGATACTGAATATCCTGCATGCCAAGTCTGAGCCTAGCTACTGATGTAGTCAAAGGCAAACCTTTACCACCTCTCTTGCTTTGTTTTTAGAGGTCAGTAGTCAAGAGGCAAAGGAGCACAAAGGATCATGTCTTGGAGGTAGGAAGGACCACTTCCTTTTACTGCCTAGAACCGATAACATTTCGCCCCCCAATAAAACATTTTAAAATTGACATCTAAAGTTGTTTTCTGTGTTTTTGTGAGGCGGGATTTCACACAAGCTACAATCACTACCATGACATATTATGGTGGTATTAAGTTCATATGGCTAACATATGTTAGCTAACAGATCCAAAGGACAGGAGGCAGCATTAATATTCATTTGGAGTTTTTGAAAAACATTCACTCTCCTTCTAGCTCTGTTTTGGTTAGCCATCTTGCCCTGTAGCCAGTGTTGGGAAGGTTACTTTTGAAATTTAATAGGTTACAGATTACTAGTTACCCTGTTTTAAAAGTAATAAGTAATGTAACTATTTTGATTACTTCATTAAAGTAATGTAACTTATTACATTTGATTACTTTTGATTACTTTACTTTAACAAATGTTTTAAACTGGGCAATAAAGCTGAAAAGTCCTAAAATATA
>JAVQJL010039277.1:0-12349 GCA_036024295.1 Nannoperca obscura
CCCCCCCCCACACCACCCCCCCCCCCCCCCCGCCCCCCCCCCCCCCCCGCCCCCCCCCCCCCCCCCCAGACCGGTCTCACACAGCGAATATTTCTCGCGATTAAAACCTAATTACCAGAGACTGATCGGAACTGGGCTAAATAAAGAATGAAACAGAGAATGATACACGCTGCTCAAAGTTAATGAGCAACTCACCCATGGGTCATGGACAGTGGATATATTATTTCTGTATGCAAGAGGCAGGCTTCAGATTCCACATGGTGGCATAATGGAGGAGGATTAACGAAGAATACCTCCTGTCATGTGTGAACAGCGTGATGAGCTGAGAGGGGACTGAAGGAGAGAGAGAGAGAGAGAGAGAGAGAGAGAGAGACAGAACTAGGCCAATTGTTTTGATGTGCTTAACTCTTTCTGGCTTTGTGCGTGTGTTTGTGTGTGCATCGGCGTGTTTACATAAACTCAGGATATTCAGTATTCCGACATACTAAAGAACACCTTACAGCAACCATATGGCCTACATTATTGATTGATCTGTCCATTTTTGCGGGGATTAATCAAGTTGTGTGCTTGATTAGTCATTGTGTACTTCCTCTTTTATTATATAAATAACAGACAATAGTGAGCTCAAGGTGACATCTTGAAATAGCTAGACTAGTCCAAACTGTCCAAAGCCAAATAATATTCAATTAACTGTCCTATAAAACATAGTAAAAGTATGGAGGAGAATTATATTCTTATATATCAAATTATTAGATTGTTGCGTAAGTAGCATTTTATTGTTGTAGATGCTCGATGTGGGCCTAGTTTTAACTACTTTATATATAGTTAGGTAGTTTAGTCCAGTGGTTCCCAACCTAGGGGTCAGGCCCTCCAAAGAGTCACTGAGGGGTTGTGAGATGTTTCATGGGAAAGAAGAAAAAACTAAGTACTGCTGTACAAATTTGTATTAATCTTTAGGACTTGTAAAATATTAGATAATGTTACATCTCTGGGCTTCAAACAATTATTTAAATGAGACCATTTAAGAAGTTTAAAGGGGATATCACTCTCTAGACATCTAAAACATGACAAGGTATAAGAGGTCAAAAGGCAAAAAGGTCAGGAATCACTGGTTAAATCTTTATACTAATTATATATCAATGTTTTTAAAAGCCCCCTTTAAAAAAAAAAAGAAATCAAACTTGTTTCACATTGTTACGTTTTTATTAATAACATTACATTCCATGATTAAATATATAACCATCAAGTTTTGAAAAAAAAACATCATTTATTTACATTATTTATTCTGAACTCTCAAAATCTCAGCTGATCTGCTTTATGAAGTAGCATAATGTAGTTACTTCCACCACTGGGATGAGAGACGCACCATGCCTCAAGCACAAAAAAAAACACGTTTTCAAACTCTTATACAGTCATCTATTCATCCCATCAAGTAAAGATTAAGTCTGCAAGAATGCACCAAAGCCTAGGAACCATTATACTGGGAAAAACGTTTGAACATAAAGCACTTTCAAAGAGGATATGCTGTTAATACCCTCGGCTTCCATGTAAATTCATATGCATGCAGGGATTGTGGCATGGATTGTTTTTAGCAAAACATCTGCATTTAATCCCCCTTGGAGCATTATTCAGATGATGAGAATTCATAAACGGACACGTGACAGAATGCTTATTTGCTATTTTTAATTGCCATACTTTCACTGTGATTTCATTTTTCTCCACTTTACCAAAGAGCTCTCAATAATGACACAAGGTCTGAGGTAGTCCGCACAGTAAGTCCTGTCTGTGATTAGATGTGAGTTTAATCACAGGCAGGCACATTTTATTTGAGCAAAGAAAAGACTAACATTTATATGGTAATACACTGGAGAGAACTAATGTCAGTAACACAGAGTCCTGATATAATGTGTGTTTAGTTGTTAGTTGGGGTGTGTTCATACAAGTGATAGCACTTAGGAATACATGAAAAGCAGCTTTACTCTTAACGAGTCCACTTTGGTTTTGGCATGAAATGTCATTATAATGATGGAAACACTTCTTAACCTTGAGACTTTCTAATGCCCCAAAAATCCCCCACTTAGTTTTCTTTCGGTGTAACTTGGCATGTACTTGTGATTGGAGAAGGCAAAAAGGAGAACAACCTTTGGCAATGCGTGTAATGTCATGTCCATTAGGAGATTGATTCTTAACCTAGAGTAAGAGGACGAGCGGGGGCAACGAATCATTAGAAAAGGAGAAAAAAAATCTTTTCTTTCTCCTTGTCAATACAAACTGCATCATCTCATCTGTGGTTTCTCCGTCCTCTGCCCACGCCATGCCGTCGTCCCTCCATGGAGACCAAACATCCGCTGTCACCTGTCAATCACGCCCTGACAGATGGTGACTTTGCTTGGCATTGTTAGAAACCATTTGAATCGACCTTGCACTTTCAAGTTGCCTCTGCTGCTGGTTTTCCCCGGCAATTGGCTTGAAAAAGAGGTGCCATGCCAAATAAAAATGGGATTGATTGGCTCTCAGATAAGTTGATTTATTGGATTGGAGTCTGAGGGGCCAGACGAGAAATGTTAATGTTTTCATAATCAGTTGTACTTCAGATTCATGGTGCACAGTGAGTGAGATTTTCACATTCATCATTCTAATGTATGCATCAGTGTACTTTTACAATGAAGGTGACCATATTTCCTCCAGAAATGTAATACATGATCATACCACTAACATCCCCGTCACATATATCCAAAAGAATGCACTTTAGACAGGTGGGCGACACTGAACGTCCTTTGAGGATTCAACTTTAAAGAAATCAATAAAGATGTTTGAATAGACTTGCTTGCTCTTCTCTTGCTCCAAACTAACTGTTTGTCTTAAATCAGATCGTCTTTGTTTTGCAAAATGAAAATGGTAAGCATAAAACCTTGTTATTGTTGCAACTCAACAAGATGAGAAATGCTTGCCTGCAGGTCACTGTCATTTACCAGAACCCGCTATTTTGTGCAAAAGTATGTCAGCATGATTTGTGCTCTCCACTGATACTTGGGGAAGTCTGTTTTGTCCTAAATTGTAGGAGGAATATCTTATGCCAGCCCTTGAATTTGTATCTAAATGGAACAAATGAGGGAGCAGCATGAACACAATCTGCAGAATATATGCCATTGTGTGTTGTTTTTGTATGGTTGTTTTGCAGGTGGGGGAGCTGAGGGAGAGCAAGGGTGATATGAGTTTGCCTGTGTGTTTGTGTGTGTGTGTGTGTGTGTGTGTGTGTGTGCTGGCACGGTTAGCTGTCTAACTCAATCTGTCCAAGCTCATGTTTCTCTGTCGGGGTTAGCGTAAGCCAGCAGTCAGACATGTCAGACACTAAATGCCAGTTTCAGGGAACAAAGACACTTTAATGTTTGTTTTTTTTGCCTCCACTTCACATTTAGAGCTCAAGGAGACAAATCACACAGAGACTGTGGAGTTTTCCACTGTTTGACATGAAGAAAAATACTGATTAGAGACACACAATTATACAGCAGGGAAGACTCCACAACACAATTTGCTGATGTGCTGTGTGTGTGTGTGGATGCATGTGACAGGACAGTAACACATGGTGATGCTGTTCCTCTCAGAGAACTATCACAATCTGCACCTTAAGCACTTTCTCTGGTTCTCCCTCTGTGCCCCTCTGGTACTGTCTCTCTGTTTTAGCAGGGCGGTCAAAATGATTGAGTTTATTTTAGGGGGGGACGTTGCTATAACGAAATTGTAGCCTCTGTGATCAGTGATTTTGTGAAGTGGCTGTTGCCCGTCTCTCTCCCACATTTTCCCTCCCTTTCCCAGCCAAGCTCATTCTCACGCAGCGTATCACCCCCCCCCGCTCTTTTTTGTTTTCTCTCCCTCTCTCTCTCTCTCTCTCATGAATGTCACCTCTACTGATGGTGGCTGCTGGAATTCACGCACACACTCTCACAACCACTCGCTGACTTTGGATGGGAGGAGGAGGAGGGAGAGAAGGAGGAGGAGGAGGGAGGGGGGGTTCGGTGAGGACTGTGGGAAAGGAGCGTGCCATCGAAGGCAGAAGAGGAATCTCTGTCTATCTGTGTCCATGTCTCTGCTCCGTTCCCGGCTTCATTCCTGCAAAGACCGCCAGCGTCCTGTCTGCAGTTCCACCTCTGGATTTAAGTCAACTGGATTATCGCTCGGACTCGCAGCTCATTATTCCATGCTGCCACATTTAAATGGGAGGCAAAGTTGGACCTCCGTGGACTTTACAAATGGTGACAAACTGTTTGGATTGTCCTGTGCTTTTGAGAGCTTCCTAGCATTCAAAATGATTTCACTTTTCTTCAGCAAAAATGTTTTTATATGTAAAATAATTTGAGCGCCTTCTCTTTGGTAGTGTCTGTTTTAAGTAGGTTACTTATTTTGCAATATAATATTTTGAACTTGGCTATTGAGGACGCATTTTGATGTGAAAGATGAGTGGGGAAGAGGGGTAGAAATATGTCTCCATCTTCTCCTTTTTAAAAGTCAACCAATCTAACCTTGGTCTTTCTGTTATTGTTAACATTGAAAATGTGACTGTAGCACTTTTTTGTGTGCTTTGCTAGTGTCAGACTTTTATTTGGACTGCAGGTGAACTTGCATCTCTTCCAGTTCTTCGACCTCTCCCAGGGAAACCTCATACTAAACTCTTCCCTGTTAACCCACTTAGACGCCCAGGTCTCCCCTACGGGGGCTTCTCTAAAGGGTCCGGTCTACTCTAGTTTTTGAGGAAAGCAAAAGCCAAACCAGCAAAAGAGGTTACTGGGAAGGAAGACACCCCCCTCCCAAAGGTGAGAGGGGGGGAAGATGGCAGCTCTCGCCAGCTCTCTCATTAGACAAAAACGGGCGGTCAAGGAGGACCCAGCCAACCGACCGGTAGCCAACAAGCGCAAGCCCTGTCCTAAGAGCAACAAGTCCTTGTGCCAGAAACAGATCCTGGTCCTGATCTCCAAAGTACGACTATGCGGGGGTCGAAAAGGTCGAAACGAAAAAAGACCGGGTGAGTCCCTGCTATCGTTTTCATCTTTCTCTGCTTGTTCCTTTTCTCGTTCATATGTTGTAATAAATATTTGACAAGAAACCAAAGCTGAACAAATGTGTGTTACATTTGTACGAAGTAACTGAAAATTGAGAAAATTAGTTTTACGTTTTCACAATTAATCAAATACAAAATGAACCACATTATAATCTGGAATTATTGAATTTGTTGTCACATTTTCAAATGTAATGCATTTCATTTCAGTACAGAGTCAATTTCTCTACTCAAATCAATTTGAAAAAGAGTCCCACAGGTTCATTTACTCAACCAAAAAGCTGCTTTTTCATATTATTCAGTTCTCGTTTAACTCCTGTGCATTTGAAACTGCAGACATTGCATCAAAATACCGTTCCATTAGGAATAAGCAATCACCCAGCATGACAGCTAGTTTTTATGCACAAACAGTCTGTTTACCATAGATTCACAGTTCACAGTTATCAGCTTAATATCTGCAGCCATAACAGCTCATCAAAGCTCAAAGTTTCACAGTTGTTTTCAGGGAAGCCACCTCTCACAGCTTCATCGGTTTGATGCACTGACCACTGGCAACTGCTGCACTCAGCTCTGCAAAGTAATCATAAGTTGAAGAATAAATGCAAAACTCAGCTGAAATGACTTTCCATATGCCTCATGGAGATTTTGCACTCCCAAATATATAATTATGACCTGCAGGAACAATAAATTGTGAAATTAGCTGAAAAACCATCAGCGGTTTTATGCACACTAAGTACTCTCTTTAGTTTTCTGCACATCTGCAGAGTGTAAAATTGAATGCAACTGTACACATTTTCCCCAAATGCAGCAGAATTTTCAATTACCATGTGCATACAATTACACAACAAAGAGTCGTCTTGTGCAATAAGGAAAATTATTGGTTAACAAACGAAATGTTAAAGAAATGCTAACAGATGTACATACAATTCCAACCTTCTCTCATGCTGACTAGTTTGTGTAGAAGTTAAGTGTCTGTTTTGAATGTATTCATTGAATTCATGCAGCATGCAGTGAGTGACACCTACACACCAACATACTCACACAGGCACAATATGTGGTTGGAAGGTGAAACTTAAAAAAACAAAACAACAATTTATAAATCAGTGGATCACAAACAATTTAAAAAGCAAATTCCGGTGGACTGGCCTACAGGACGGCGTCACGTCAGCTTTATACATGTAAACATTTCAAAGTCTTACAGTAATGCTGCCTCGACATCCACGCCTGCAACACAACCACACCTGGGTAAAATATTTCCAGTGCTGGGGAACTCTGTCAGGCTCTCTGATGTAGTTTCTCTTTGAAAGAAGAAGTTCAACACTGAGCCTCTGAATGGAGAAGTATGTGATGTGTTGCTTTCACCTTCACTCTTACCAATGTGCAACTTCTGCCACAACACAAATTAGTACATGTAAAGGTATACAATCTCCTTGATGTTGTGCTTGCAGGTGCAGTGTTTTATTTTTGTTTGTTTATTTGTTTTGTTTTAATGTCTTTATGTGTAATGTCCTGTGATATTATTTTTAATATAATTTCATTTTTTTCTAAATGCATTACATCAGGAGAGAGAATAATGTAATCTCTTCATTTATTCGTACAGTACTCTTCTCTCCTTTGGTGTGACTGGTAGACTGCTGAATTATTTAATTCATGACTGAGAAATGTTTTTCCTTATTCATGCACAATTTGTAAGTGTAGTATGCTGAAGTTAAATTATGCACATTACAGAAGTGTCGCAGAAAAAACATCCTTCATAAAGAGGCCACATTCTTTCGTGGCTGATTGGGGAAGAAACAGCAAATTTAGAGTGTTATTTCCCCCCCGGAGATAAACACTGCATCTAAGCAGATTGAACGTGAGAATGAAGAGCGATGAGCAGAGCTTTGTGCTTGATGAGGACTTTCATTTCATTCTGCACCACTCTGATCACATATGTCTACTATGCTTCAAACAGCATCGTAAGTCCACCGCATGGCCAAAAGGCTGATGCACTGTAGATAAGACATTGTACAGTATTTATTGTGAAAACTGAAGAAAAGAAATTGTCTGGGGATGAAAGAAGTCATTGCTAATACAACGCCCCCATTTTTCAGACTTAGCAAATGTGACATAATGATAACATACTGTAATAATACAGCTTTATTTAGTAGAAAAAGTGTATTAGAAGCATTATTTTGCATCTGTTCTGTGTAGCCTGACCTGGACAATCCCTGTTTTTATTAAACTGGCTGTAAGTTGTTTACATAATAATACCAGATGTTCGTCTGGTTTTGCAGTGGCAAAGGGAATGATTTACTTGAATGAAAAATGCTCTATGCTCACATACAGTTACAGTTATTATGATTATGGTTCCATGAGAATATTATCAGTGTCTATAGGTTCGTTCTGAGATACTTCCTTTGCTGTTTGAACTATAAGGCTCAGTGTGACATCCATAAGTGTTTGGGGTTTATAGTATTATTGAGGAAGATTTGGGTTCTACTTGTGAGTGTGTTTGTTGTGGTTGATTGTCTGTGTATGTACCCATGTGTACCAGTTTGGAGAAAGAAAGAGCTTCGTACAGTATGTTCTTGTGGTTCTATATGAATTGCATTCTTATACTCTTTTTTGTTTTTTTACAAATTAAAATAAAAAACAAGGCTGAGTCTACAGCCATGCTCCTACAGTCTACAGCTCCTTGGGGAGTGCTAATGCCAGCATGGCAACGTGCTGACAATGACAATGTGAACATGTTGATGTTTAACAGGTATAATGTTTACCATCATCATCTCAGTTTAGCGTTAGCATGCACAGATATTTCAGTCATGTAACGTAATGTTAGAGGTTTACAAGTAAGGGAATTGTAATTGGTGAAAACATTTTTGTGTTTTGTAAGTATTGTGCACTAACAGAAACAGAGAAAACATCATACAGATGCCAAGCTAAACGGGCTCACCAACTCCCCCACAAACTCTCAAATCCGCAGCAGTTTTGCCACAAGGGGGGGGCTGAATGGTTACTGTCAGACCTGTTCCACACATATGCCAACCTGCTAGACCTGTAGATGTTGACCTGTGAATGTTGCCAACTACAGGCAATGAAAGCAATAACTGCTGCGGTTTAAACTGGTAAAGAGTGTTACTATGTAGTCGTAATTAATTTATGCTACTGACCTTTATAAAGCGTTTTCTAAAATGCTTTGTTTGACAACATATAAACTGTGTAAATGTATACTTTTCGCAGTTCTGTGGGTTTGAAAAAGGGTTAGAGATTACGCTCCCACATTTATGAAACACAAGTGCATACTTTGTGTAATAAATGCACATAATAGTTTATCATTTGCACAAATCAATACCTTGTTAACAAGAACTACATTCATACATTTTCTCCAAACAGCACTGCCATCACAGGGTTCTGCCAGCTGTGTTATTTGAAAGGAGAGTTTTTTTAGCTGTCATATTAGCATCACGCCAGCACATATAAGCTATATTTACTACTGCCACAAAGCAACGGGCTACTAAAATATTAGGGACGGACATAAACCCTGCTGCTTATACATGTGGTTGGCACAAAGCTCACACTGGATAAGATCCATGACAAACCACAGAACCGGCCTATTTTTACCTGCCTCTTTCCTCTTCATCCTCCTCCTCTAGGTGTACCGTAGAGTCCCGTACTATACAAGAGACCCCTTCAAGTGCTGGCCTGATCTATGAAATTACTCTCCCACTGTCAGTGATCTGCACTGCTGCTCTGTTGTCAGATCAATTCAGCTCATTAATGTATAGCAATTGATCAATAATCACTCTTAGTTTGTTCAAGGTGGAATCTGAGTTGTGGGAGGGATATCGAGCGGCTTGCCCCTGCATTTCACCTCTAGTACCTTTATCTTAGTTAAATCAAATAAGCACACAATTCTAGCACAAACGTGTGGATGGAAATAAAAATAAAAAAACAAAATTTAAATGAGTTTAACTATGTATCACATATAAAAACATGTGATACAAAGAAATCATTATTTCAACTTTGGTACAAGACGTAATAATATAATAAAAATACAAATATGCATTAAAATAGCAACACTAATGGCTGAGTCATTAGAAATTAATGCATATAAATATAGTGCAGACCTAAACATCTTGTAGCATTGAGTAGGCTGTTTGGCATGGAGGTACACTGTAGTATGTTGTAAGCATCCGGGCGGCCAGCAGACAGTTAGAGCACAAATGTAGGCCCCGGCTGGCGAGCGGAAGACCAGGTTACAAGGAGAGATCCAGCAGAGGATAGCATTAAGCTGACCCCAAGACATCAGGGCCGCAAACTCGCTTACTCAACAACACCTGATCAGACAATGCAGTGTTAGGTAGCTTCTCATCAGAACTTTACTGACTGTGACAGGGGTCAGAGAGAGAGAGAGAAAAAGAGAGAGAGAGAGAGGAGAGACAGAAGGGGAGGGAGGGCGAGACTGCGGAGGCAAACAGAGGTTTAAAAGAGAAAAGTCAACATATTACGGATGTCAAGGAAAATTGTATCAAAAGGTGGAGGTGGATGGCAAGGATGTGGGTGGACACAGTTAAAGAGGTAATCAAAACTACAGGAAGAGATAGCAGTGGAGATTATAGGAATGGTGGGTGGGAATGAAAAGAGCTGTGAATCAGACATTAAGAAGAACACAAGATGGGAAGCCATGGTGCTGGACATTAACTGTTTCACGAAAACAGCTTCCTTCAGACATGAAGTTCTTCTCTTGTTTAACAATCTATCCAGCAAGTAGATTGTTTATAATTGAAGGCTAATCATTTTTCTTCTATTTAATGATATACTGCCAATGTTAATATAGGACCCTGACTCCTGGAAATTGAGTTTACACGCTACTTATTTTGTATGCCAGATACATTTTGAGTTTTTTTTAGCATAGGAGGTGCTTTGCTCTCATACCACACACACGTCGACCTCACCACACATGGGGATCATATCCTGACTCCCATCTGTGGTTAGGTTAAAGACAAAACCCTCAAAACACATTTTTTTTAAGTGGGTGGGGCTTATTTGAAAAAAGTCATATACTACCATGCACCAATCATAAATTAACAAAATAGTTGGGTTGTTGCAAATGTTGCCAGCCCACACTGTCAATCACATCTGATCAAATTACAAATCCAGTTCAAATATTTAAAAAAAATACAAAAATATGTTTTCTTTAAATTTTAACATTGATTGTTGCATAGTTCATCATAAGGATTTAATATTATAAAGAATTGTTTTTTAAATTTAAATTTTAAGATTTTCAAGGGCTTTAAGGCAACAAAAGCACTTTGGTTAAGGTTAGGTTAGGTTAAGATTTTGGTTTTGGTTAAATTCTTAAAAAGATGTGTATATGATGTTTATGTTCTGTGTTGTGCTTCAAGTCTCTGTTGACCTTTTCCATATTTGAGACCTCAATCTCTTCTTAACCTTAACATTAACTTTACAAAATACGATTGTATTTTGTCATATAGTTCCACAAAATCAAATTTTAGCATTTTTTGCAATATTTTGTTTATATTTGTCATTTTTTTACATTTTAAGAGAAAAACTGGGTTCCTCATATATCTCAAAGTAAGGTACTAAAAAAAAGTATATTTTTGATATCAGTATCAAACCCACTAGGTAATCGTAACAGCACTAGTGTTGAAAATGTTCAAATGATATCCAGCCCTTACACAATTTGAGAGATTTCCAAACAGCAACAGCTTCCTGTTTGTCTGCATCCAGACGAGAAAAACAAAAGATTAGTGGTTGATTGCTGTTGAGGTCATTCAATTTGGGCCTGGGGATTTTAAGTTTGGAACAACCCTTGTTTCATCAGAGGGATCTTAAATGTCTGGTACCGAATGTTCATGGTACCAAACGAGGGGGATGCAGCTGTTCAAGTGTACAAGAAGGTGATCTGGTTCATCCCTCAAACGTTGTCCAAGATGTACACGTCAGATTAAACCACAATGAAACAACAACGCTTTGAGCTTTAATCTTTTAGCTTAGTCTTATGTAAAGCAAAAACCCATTGGAGATGAAGGGAGTTACTTATGAATTTAAGTTAAGGTTTATCTAACTTTATGTCTCCAGGTTGCAAACTCTCTTTAAATGCTCAGCAAATGAAACCACTGGACAGGAGGAGATTAGGGAGTTTCCTATGAGTATTATTGCAGTTAGAGTTCGGAGTTGGCATGTGAAAAGACTCGGAGCTGTGAAGAGGCTGTTGACAATGGCCTTAAGTGTTACACAAAGTGAGGTGGCAGAGGGATGTGTGTACAAAGAACACCCTTTTGTTTCCCCTCGTTCGAAGATACCACCTTAACCTCCCACACATAGCAACTAAATGGAATCTGTGGGTGCTTTGATTAAAGCAGACAAGGACAGATTGAATTTACCTCTAACAAGAGAAAGACAGTGAGGATGGAGGACACCTATAGAGGTAATGATGAGAAGACAAGGAGAAGGAGAGCTAGAGAGACTGTGAGAGGAAGTGGTGCATGAATGAGGGATGTACTGCAAGAACACCAGGACGAAAATATTCCTGTGCATTAAGAAGTTACTATGAAAATGATAAAATTTTACTGAAATACTAGATATTAGTCTCACATGACAGTGTTCAAATTGGCAGAATCCAGTTTATCAGTGTTATCACCCATAACCTGTGTTCTCTGTTAAAACAAGATGTGAAAAGCATCATATAAAACCTTGTTTAATCAGGTAATCACCTTGAGATCACAATCTCTTTTGCAAGAGAGGTACATCATCATACCACATTTGACATTCCTCTTGCTTTTTAAATATGTAAATATAAGTTGTGCCTTGTTTTCCACCTGCACAACACTTGAAACATTCTCACTTTTATGCACTGTTTGGTAGGTGAGTATGGCAAACACTGCTCAGTTGTGAAACAGACAACAATGAAAAAGTGTCTTTAATTTGAATAGCCACTAGGCCAGGCCTCCTACAGTTGTTGTTCCCTCACTCATCACATTTTTATTTGCTGGGAGAGAGGGTTCTAGCAGGATTTGAGGGTGGAATTGCACTTTAATAGTAGAGAGGAAGTAGTGCCTTGCTTATGAATGTACAGTATACACATACATACAAACATGCATGGCAGCATCTTTGCATGTGTGTACTGTACATTCATTAGCTCAAGCAAATCCGTGTGCCTACTTCTTTGAGTATATATCTACACTACCGTTCAAAAGTTTGGGGTCACATTGAAATGTCCTTATTTTTGAAGGAAAAGCACTGTACTTTTCAATGAAGATGACTTTAAACTAGTCTTAACTTTAAAGAAAT